>JARHVA010008465.1:0-40000 GCA_037957365.1 Torreya grandis
ATCTACACAATCATATGCTTACTATTGGATATTCATATATAAAATTAGACACTAACCATTAAATATTTTAAATGATCACCATTAGATATCCTCTTGAAAATTTCTCTAAGCATATAAACTTAGTGAATTTTATATGAGAGGCCAACTTTACACTATTATAATTTTTACTACGCTTAATGTCTAGACCTAAAATTTTAACCACATGATCACCTCTCATAGGGGAATCCATAAATGTATCAAAATACTCTTTAAAACCTTCACAAGTTTGAAATATTATTTCATCAAACTTTTTACTTTGCTTTGTTTTCCAAGATGACTACTTGAACCTAAACACTCATATGACTACTTAGATTAATTCCTTTTACTTCCATAAGCACTCGTAACAACCCCACATGGTCTCTACAACATGTACATACCATAAATATAATCCATAAATTTCCTCACTAATTCAAATACTAAATAACTATGCAATAACACTAAATCACACTTTTTCATTGTCATTCTATCACACATGACACCTCATCAACATCTTTAGTCACCTTGGAGACATCATTGAAAAACCTCTAATAATATCCCCCTTTGTCATTATTTTTAAACAACAATACAAAAAATTATGCTCAAAATTTCTCTCTCTCTTCATGTGCTTTCCTCCCCCTTTGACACAATGACAAAGTGGGTTCATATTTTCATCCCAAGGGCCTGAAAAGACTTCAAAAACTAAGAAAAATAAATGAGTGCCTCTAAAAGATGATACAAAACTTCCGCTAACATTATGCATACCTCTTCTTACCTTGATCATCTCAAACATACTCCATGAATACACTTTTTTTTTAATCATACATAGCTTTTATGAAGACAAAACATACAAGAACATCATAAACTACATGAACTTACCTTGAAAACATTAAGATGGACTCCCCTTAAGTCACCTAAGATTAGGCACACTTTTGAGCATCTTTAGACCATCTCCAAGCATGAAGAGATAACACAATTGCCTTCATACCTCCTCAATTATATTCTACTACACATTCGTTTTATCCTAAGACCTGACCATTTACAAATCTCCCCCTTTGTTTATGCATTAGGATTAACTACATTATCAAAAAACACATGACTTGGCTTGATCAAGTCAACATACATATATGTTTGAAATCATAATTATAGTAAATATATTCATATCTCCACCATGACTGAGGCATCTTACATATGTTCCTCCTCACATCATGCACATCTCTTCAATCATTTCAAAATATCTGAGTTAGTTCCCCCTAAATTCATGCTTCACCTAGATCATGACATCTTCAATAGGACTTCTCAATTAACTAGATCCACCAATAACTCTTCAAAACTATCCACATTCAGTCAATATCCTTTTAAAACCACCAATATATCTCATATCTTCATTACATCAAACTAAAAAACTTAAGTAGGCAATAATAATTCTCATATGGATCTCAAAACAATTACCCTTTATCCTCTATAAGCCATTGTAACTTAGAACCTTTTCAAAACACACTCATAGAACTATCTCATCTTCAAAACACTGTGAGCTCTATGGTAGATACAACTTGTCATATACAAAAATATAAGACCTTCTTCATGATATCAAATATATGATAACACATTATCCTCATCGCCCATATCAACCTTGTCTTCAATCTTTCAACATTTGATCAGTCAATTTAAGTAATAGAAATTGACAAGTTCTTATCTTCAGGACCAAAAACCTTGAAGACAACTTGAACATAATAGAATAGGATCAACATACCTTTATATGAAAATAGAAAATTTTGTCAACTCACCATCCTTGATTCAACACTTGGATACGACCATTCCCTTCTTGTAGACATTCCATACACAAATTCATTCTTCACCATATTGACCCACTAGACCATCCATCAGAGATTGACCATAACTTTGACTTTAAGATCACTATCCCTCAATATATCTTATGAATCATTCCATCATAATGCTTTGGAGTATTTACATAAAACTCATTTCTCCCCCTTAACCAAGAATATCTTCTGATTACCTTTCTTGTCCTGAAATATCAACCAAAACTTAACTAGCATCCACTATGTTTCCTTTTGTTGATAAGTGTCTCCTTAAATCCTAGAAAGAAACACCCCTAACCCACAATGTCTTAGAATAATGTGAAACTAGGAATTTCCCACAACTCCTCATGTTCTTTCTCCTTATTAAACAAATTAAATTGTTGATTCTTCTTTTTCTTGACTGAATCAACTTGTTTATCTTCGTTATCACTTTCCTTTTCTTCTAGGATGGTATTAACAATACATGGAGAGAATAAATATTCTTGGCTTACCTTTTCATTTAAAGTATCAATCTCACATTTAAAATCATCAACACTTGACATTGTCAACTAATATTTTTTATAGTAAACTTGCTCAATAACATTAGGATGTTCACTTGTATCCTCTTCATTCCAAAAATGAGAAGATAATAAGATCTCCTGATCCTCTTCAACCTCTACAACATTCTCTACCATTGCAAACAATCCACTTGGACCTATAGAATGATCATGGAACATACTTTCCACTTTTGGTTTCCATATTTTAACATGCCTTCTACCTTGCACTTTAGGATCCTAAAATGACTTATTCTAACTTGATGTCTTTTGTTTGTAGATCTTAACAATGTGATAAATTCTTAGACAATTGTAACAAACCACTCCTCTTGATGGAAACTTAGCTTGTCTTACCTTATTAGGACAAAATATTTTAATGTATCTTATTTCATGACAAATATAACACTCATTTTGATTCACAACACTTGATTGATGATTCCATTCATAGTTTTAAGCAAATTCATTCCTGGAAGTTATTTTACACTCTCTAGCCTAATGACCTAATTGATTATAAGTGTAGCATTAACCATTAAAGTTTGCATACCTCATTGCATTTGGTTATCTATCTTGATTTCTCTTTATTTTGTTAGAAACTTCATTTCTTGAATAATTTTTGATATTTAAAGTCTAATTGTTCTTCTTCACAAAAATATTCAAGTCATCATGAGTAGTCTTCTTTTGTTCTTGTATGAATCCAAGACCAGTTCTATCACTTGCATATTTTTGAATACTTAAAATTTTATCTAGATCAATTAATCCCTATTCAAACTTCACAAATGACTTCACTTGACTTGAAGTCTTTTTCAAATCATCTCTTAAAGAACCAATATTAGTTACATACCTTAAACATTCAACTTCTTTGGATTTCAATTTTACATTCACAGTCTCTAACTGATCATTTAAAAAACTGACTAAATTTTTATATTATTTGAAGTCTTCATCTATTCTTGGCTAAAACACATTGAATTTCAGCTCATAATCCTTTATTTGAGACTTCAACTTCTTGGTTTTATTCTTCTCAATCTTAAAATCTTCAAGGGAATTTATCAACTTAGTCTCTTAGTTTATCTTGTCTTCTTCATCATTCGTATCACCTAAATCACCTCCAAACCATGAAGATTCTTCTTGATATGAGCAGATACCTTCTTTAGCCATGAGTAAATCTTCATCTTTAGTAAGACCATCATCTTCAAGATCATTCTCAAAATCAATGCCATCATTGTCATCATATGAGCTATAATATTCCTTTGTATAGAGACTCCTCTTATCCTTGTAAAACTTCTTTTGGCCATTATACCTTTTGAAACTATTATAGCTCTTATAAAAAATGAATTTCTTCTTATTATTATCATGATATTAGTCATGTTCTTCATTATCATTTCCCTTATGCTTATGAGGACACTTGTTGGCAAAGTGACCTCTCCATAATTGAAACATTTGAAGGGAAGCTTACCATTAACTTGATTAAACTTGTTTTTAGTTTTCTTGTTAACAGATTTATTAGTTCATCGTCATCAATATGATAAATATAATCATCCTTGACCTTCTTACTATTATAAACTAGAATTACACCCTAGCTGAGCAAGGATATTGTTTAGGCCTCCTTAGTCAAACTCTAGTCCACTATTGGAATGACCTTAGGTTGTGGGTATCCTATAATGGGGTCAAACCTCTAGGATTTTTAACAAGTATAGCTATTATTATGCATCTTTTTAGCTCATTACCACTACTAAAACCTACTAATGTCTAAGGAGAGAGAGAGAGAGAGAGAGAGAGAGAGAGAGAGAGAGAGAGAGAGAGAGAGAGAGAGAGAGAGAGAGAGAGAGAGAGAGAGAGCATGAAATGGAAACCCAAATAACAATGGTGATGCACCTAAATTATGGTTTGATCCACCCTACTTGACTCATAGAACACTAATGAAATAAGTAAAATACCAGATCCAAAATCCCAATATCTATCATACATTAGTGTTTCATGAGGAGGTTCACCAAATGATCTAAGTTAATGGAAATGAAGGAGAGATCTAAAGTAATACACTAACCAATCACAATATCCACATGTAGGCTTCAATCAAAAGATGTAAAACACTAAACATGACCTGTATACCTAGATGAACTACTAACTAGGTGAGATCATAATTTGATGAGGGAGAAACTTCTACCAGATACATAAATCTGACATGTACACACTATACAAGAATAATTAAATCTAAAACATAGTATTCTATTCATAGCAAGAGATTACAATATCCATCTTGGTAGAGTTTGGTTATGCCCAATAGAGGTAGTAGAGAAAATATAGAAAAGATCTATTTTTTAACTCAAAAGCCTCTATATATATCAAAAGGAGAGAAAGAGAGATGGTAATAATACCTTGGAGAGTGGAGGAGAGTCCTTGAGATCAATAAGTGAAGTGGAATCATTTTATTGCTTTCTATTTGCATGCCTTGATCAATAATGGATTTCCTTTTACCCCACTAGTCTTTAAACTCCTCTTATTGGATGAGAGTGTCTTACTAGAGACAAGGGTTTGTTCCATGATGAATAGTTTTTTTTCAATAGATTAAACCCCTTTAATTGCTTCTTCCACTATCATTTCACCACCTTGGAACCCTAAGTCCACTTGACATGCTTTTAAAGATCAAATCCTTAAATCATGATACTGATAATCATGCCATGCCTTGAGCAATGGAGTACCTACTTTTAATGATGATGGATCCATGTCGATAGATGAGCCCTTTTGCATTTATCACATACTTGATCCATTTTTATATATCTACTATAGATGGGAAACTAATCTAAGGTCATTGGTTTTCCCACAGTCCCTATATTAAAATAAGCCCATAGATGAAAGCTTATTTCAAATTTCATATAGGTCCAAATAGACCCACTTTATCTCTACAGGAGCCAAGAGTTTAATGTACATGGATCCTTCTTTAGAAATGGTGAAATAGTCATGAGAAATAACCCTTCACACTACAACTTATCAAACTAGAGATCAATAGTTAGCTCTAAATGTGATCCCTTATGTTATTTATACTTGACTACATCCTAATAACCAATCCATGGCATTTAAATGATATCCAATGGCATTAGGAAGATCCTTTAAAACCTTAATATCTAGGATCAAAAATGGATTCTCAACCCTTTTTAAAAACCTTGGGCTTACCTTTGCTCTAATTGGTTATAAAAATTTGACTCATCTCATTGACACATTGATCATCTCACTCTATCAATTTCAATTTGTACAAATGATTGAGAACCATCAATATTATGCTAGTTAAATGAATCCTTGGTACTTATTATTCCTGTATTCACCCTTAATATTCATTAACCCTTTGACCTCCACCCATCATTAGATCTAAAATCTTGATCAAATACCAACCATCGATATAATGAGACCCACTTTTTGAAAGCCAATAGCTAGTTCATGATCTTAACATTGATGTCCTCACTCCCATTAAATGACATTCATATGATCATGTTTTATGGTCATGCGACCATCAAATTTAATCTCAATAATATTTGTCTTTCCCAATATTAAAGTTGATGTCCTATCGATCATCAATTAAACATAACTAACATCTTATAGACCATCAAATTTAAGCACAAATAGATTTTTTTTGGAGATTTTTTTTGATGTTAGAATGAATGTCTTATGTTATAGGTCTATTTTAACTAACTTTTTAGATTTACATCTTGAATTAAGATAATCATGGAGGCATCAAACTTTTAGGAAATGTTCTTGAGGTCAAAAAGAAAAAACTCATTTGATACATTGGTCTTAAAAGATTTCTAGGTAAAGATATTAAATACATAAGTTGATTGGTCCATTTGATCTTGCTTGCATGACATCTTGGCTCAAAAATGGCTAAGTATGGAAACTTGGTGAATTTTATTTAAGGATCCAACTTTGAACCTATATAACTCCCCCTGCACTTTAGTGGATGACCTAAAACATGGGGCATAGTAATTAGGGAACAAAATGAACAAAACCATGTGACTAATTTCCCCACATATGAGATATTACCTTGTGAAGATGCTCACTTGGCTCTATTTAAACTTGTTTGAAATTGGCTAAGTATGGAAAAATAAAAGAATTTGGTTGAGAGGCCAACTTTGGATCTCCATAAATTTTGATGCGCTTAGTCATAGGACCTAAAACTTAGCACATATAAACTTGGTAAAATTTTAAACAACCCATATATCCAATTTTCTCTAACTCATTGACACATGTGAGATATGACATCAACAAAGTGCATACTAAAAAATTCTTCCACTAGACCTAAGATGCTTAGATGAACACAATGAAGAACTAGATGGATCCCTTGCATTTCCAAACATTTACAAGCACTCTTGACATCCCATAGGGTTTATAAAATATGGTCCATGCTCAAAAGGTTTAAAACACATGATAACTTGTATGGTTTCTTCCAATTTTCAATCTCAGACCCCCTTTCTAAGCTTTTGATCTATTGTTTTGCCAAACCATAAAGCTTCATATGTGGTCCAAAATTGGCCAACATATTTAGTGACTCACAAGGGTTGTATGTAGATCTATGTAAAATAACCCAAAAATATGTGACTAGTCCATTCTATTAGGCATGGAGTCTCTACTTGGATCTAACATATTGACTTGGCTTTCAAATTGGCTACCAATCTTACTTTTACCTCTCTTAAAATAAACACAAGGACTAGACAAGAATAAAATAGAATATAATACCCAAGGAATTTATTTAAAGAAAACTAACCTATTGAAAAAAATAGGGATAAAAAATAAATGTACTATAATAACACTTAGAGGAATCTAAACAAAATTAATCTAATATATATACAGCCTAAAACTATGTTTACCTTTCCTCCTAGATCAAAAGGAAAGTTTGATAATTGTCTTACCTCTTGGGATGAGTAATTGAATGAGTCATGCAACTCCTTAACTCTTGGTCTTGATTCCTTCTTTTTCTTTGTTACAATTATCATCCTCCTTAGCACAATTTTTAATGAGAACCAAGGAGCTCCAAATATGTTAGCTATACGGATCTAGATAATCTCATCTTTCTCATATGGCTCCTCAAATTCAAGATCTAATAGTGGTTCAATGATGCATACCTCTTATATTTCCATGGTGTCCTCAATAAGACTAGTATTATTCCTTAATTTAAGTTCCTCAAGCTCATCATAGAGCTCTACATATTTTGCCCAATCTTGGTCATTATCCTCCATGGAAAATTCTTTATCTAGCTTCTCAAGCACTTGATCCTCATCTTGATAGAGATCTTCAAGATATTGAAGGAGATTCATCTGTGACTACCAATCATCTTTGTCCTCAACATCATATAGAACCACCACTTATTTAGTATTTTTTTCTTGATGCATGAGGTCATCAAGCTAGTATTCTTCATGCTAAAAAGTATTAATGGAATATTTAGAAGATCCCACCTACTGCACTATCCCATCATCCAAGTATTTCATCTTTAGCTCATCAATCTCACCCATGAAATCATGGCATAACTATTGTTAATGGTCTTCTTATTTAGGAATGATCTTGGCCTTAGAAATGGTGTTATGGGGGTTATCTTCATGGATACCCTTTAAATAAAGATGATCTTGTACTTGATCTATATCAGTTACCACAAGATCTTGAGAAAGCTCTTGATCTTAGACAACTGATATGTGATCAAGAAGTTCTTCAAAAATAACCTCTTGATACACATCTAAGACTTCCCCTATTAGATCTCATCTCCAACTTTCACTTGATCTTAAAACTCATCCTCTTTGCCATTATGAAATTTTGAGACATGTGTGCTCTCACTAAGTGGTGTCCTCATAATGATATCCTCTTCTAACTCTGACAATTCATCATTATTAGTTATAAGTTCAACATGGAGTTCACTACTTACCTATTCAAAGAGTGGCATAGGTATTTTTTAGATGATCCCAAGGGAGATGAGACATATGTGACAGCTCCTTGGTTCAACTACTTGTCTTTTATAGTCATGTCTTCCTCTTTCTTTGGCATACTACTCTGGATGGATTTCTAAGATGGAAATGACCTAAATTATTGAGGAGGGAGGGATGGGGGATGAATAGCTTTGGATTTTCCTGACTGCATGATTTAGCTCCAAGATGGGAAATATAGAGGTTTTGCTTTGACCTTTTGATTTTGGTCCTCCTCTTCCCTTATCCTCAAATCCAACTCTTTGATATGATTATCAATTTTCTCTTAGAAAATCTTATTTCTAAGGTGGTCAATACCTTAATGAAGATAAATAACACAATAAGGTTCTTAAGGAGGTATTAGAGATGTTTTCAAAGGTTTAAATCCTTCTTTAACTTGGGTCCTCAAATCTAGATTTTCTTCACTTGGCCTACCCCATGACTTCACCACATGGTTCCAGCTTGGAACCTTGAAGGAATTCATAACGGGTTCTTGAGGAAGGATGAAGTCTTGGACCCTAATAGTAGGTTGTTCCACAACAAACTCCTTATTTCTTTGACAACTCTCTTAGATAAATTTCTAGGAAGGAAAACTATGAGAAACACATGAGGAACTTGGCATATTCAAAGGGGCACATGGAATGGTGTCTTGGGGAGAAATGGGTGGCACATAAGAAGGCTAAGGTGGTGTATATTAAGGAACATAAGGTTGATGAGGTTGGACCTATTGATCATCAATGCCTTTTAGCTTGTCCTCAATTTTATGAATGTTACCAACATCCATCATCTCACTTATGATATTGTTCCAGTTTTATCTCTCAAGAGGTGCCCATCCTTCTTTTATTTTCTAAAATGACTCCTTCATGTGATAAATTGGGTGAGTAGGGACATCTTGGCCATAATTATTTTGTGAGCACAACTCTAGTTCATGTTTATCAAGGCTTATTAAAGTATTTTTATGTGTTGGTATAGATGGTTCATGATAGGGTTGATGAGGAGAAATATTATGGTGGGCCTATTGTTCATATATAGGATCAGGGTAATATTATTACATATATGACTAAAATATGTCCTCATGTTGATGGTGAGGATCATGATAATGGTAAGAGATATTCCCTTGATAATAAAGATCATGAAAAACTTGCTAAGGTTCCTCAAAATTATGAAAAAAATCTTGGTAGGGTTGATTAGACTCATATGGATCATGAGGATCATATTGGGACTAATAATAAGGTGGTGGATAATAATAATATTCACCATAACTATTCATATTGACTTCATATATTAAATAAGATGCAAAAATTGATTATAAAATTCATTGAGACATACCTAGTCTACTCATAACCAGAAGCTTGATTTGGAGTTTCCATTGGTGTTAATTTTCTTGCTTCCAAAAGATGATAGAGAAAATACACATCTACAATATCCTCTTCTCTTGGAACTTATCCCATTATGTGTGTCATAACTATTATATAATAAAATTTCACCCTATCTAAGCAAGGAGATTATTCAAGCCTCATTACTTAAAATTTAGTGCAACATTGGAATGACCCCAAGCTGTGGGTATCCTATAATGGGGTTGGACCTCTAGGATTTTTAACAAGGCTAGCTTCTTTGATACATATTTTTAGCTTGTTACATCTACTAAAACCTATGAATGACTAGGTAAAATAGAGATAAAGAGAGAGAGAGAGAGAGATAAAATAAGAAATGGAAACCTAAGCTAAAAATGGTGATGCACCTAAATTATGGTTTGATCTAACCTACTTGACTCTTAAAACACTAATGAAAAAATAAAAAGACCAAATCTAGGATCCCAATATCTATCATACATTAGTGTTTCATAAAGATATTCACTAAATGATCTAAGATGAGGGAAATAAAGGAGAGGTCTACACTAACTAGTCACAGTATCCACATATGACCTTCAATCAAGAGATGTATAACACTAAACATGACCCACATAACCAAATGAAATAGTAACTAGGTGAGATCATAATTAGATGAGGGAGAAACTTCTACCACATATGTAAATATAACATTTACAAACTATACCATAACAATGAAATATAAAACATGGTATTCTATTCATCTCAAGAGGTTACAATCTCCATCTTGGCAGAGTTTGGTCATACCCAAAAGAGGGAGTAGAGAAAATATAGATAGGATCTATTTTTTGTCTCAAAAGCCTCTATATATAGAAAAAGGAGAGAAAGAGAGATGGGAAAAATGCCTTAGAGAATGGAGGAGAGTCCTTGGGATCAAGAAATGAGGTGGTAATAATAGTTTACTTTTTGTTTGTGTGCGTTGATCAATAATGGATCTCCTTTTCCCCATTAATATCTGAGATCCTCTTATTGTCTAAGAGTGTCTTATTAGAGAAAAGGGTTTATTCCATGATGACTAAGTCTATTTTAATAGAGTCAATCCCCTTAACTAATTGTTCCACTATCATTTTACCACTTTAGGACCCTAAGTCTACTTGACATGCTTATGAGGATCAAATCTTCAAATATTGATACTGATAATCATGCCATGCCTTGAGTAACAAAGTACTTGATTTGATGATGATGGAACCACATCAAAAAATGAGCCCTTTTGCATTTATCACATAACTACTCCATTTTTATAGATCTAATATAAATGGAAAACCAATCTAAGGTCATAAGTTTTCCCATAGTCCCTATATTAAAATAGGCCCGTAGACCAAAGCTTCTTTCAATCTCTATATAGGTCTAAATAGACCCACTTTATCTCTAAAGGATATAAGAGTCCATTGTACATGGATCCTTGTTTAGAAATGGTGAACCAATTATGAGAAAGAACACTACATGTTATAACTTATCAAAGTAAAGATCAATATTTAGCTCCAAAGGTAGTCCCTTATGTTCCTCATACTTGACTACATCCTAATAACTGCTCCATGGGGTTTTAATGAGATTTAATGGCAATAGGAAGACCATACAAAACCTTACTTTGCATGGTTAAAAATTTATTCTCAACACTCTTTGAAAACCCTAGGCTTGCCTTTTCTCCAATTGGTTATGAAAATCTAACTCATGTCATTGACACATTAAACATCTCATTCCATTTATTTCAATCTATATGAATACCCAAGAACCATCTATCCTCTACCAATTGAACACATCTTTGACACTTGTCATGCCTACATTCACCCTTGAGATTCTCTATCCCTTTGACCTCCACCTACCATTAGATATGAAAGCAGAATCAAAATCAAACCATAAATTTATTGGGAACCACTTTTTGAAAGCCAATAACTAGTTCATGATCTTAACATTGACATCTTCACTCCCATCAAATGGAATTCATGTCATCATCATTAATAGTCAGGTGACCATCAAATTTTAAGTCAATATGATTTATCTTACTCTATTTTAAAGTTGATATCCCATTGGATATCAATTGACATCCCATAGAATGTAATTGACATCCTACAAATCATCAAATTTAACCATAGATATATTTTTTCCCAAGATTTATTTTGAGGTTAGTGAAAACATCTTATGTTGTAGGTCCATTTTGACCAACTTTGTATATTTATATCTTGTAGTGTGATAATCATGGAGGCATCAAAATTTTAGGAAATGTTCTTGAGGTAAAAAAAAACCCATTTGATTTTCTAGTATTTGGAGCTTTCCAAGTGAAGATATTAAATTCATAAGTTGACTGGTCCGTTTGATCTTGTGTGATGTCGTAGCTCAAAAAAAGCTAAGTATGGAAACTTGGTGAATTCTATATGAGGAACCAACTTTGAACCTACATAATTCCCATCACACTTTAATGAAGGACCTAGAACCTGACACATATCCATTAGGGACCAAAATAAATAAACCCATGTGACCACTTTCCCATACAACTATTGCACGTGTGAGATATGACCTTGTGAAGATGCTTACTTGGCTCTATTTGAACTTCTTTGAAAAATGCTATGAAAAAATAATGAAATTTGACTAAGAGGCCAACCTTGGATATCCATAACTTTTGATGCACATTCATATAGGACCTAAAACATAGCACATATAAACTTGGAAAAAATGTGAACAAACCCATATGACCAAATTTTTTTGAATCATCCACATGTTTGAGATATGAAATCAGGAAAGTGCCTACTCGAAATTTTTGCCACTAGACCCAAGATGCCTAGATGAACACAATGAAGAACCATATGAATCCCTTGCATTTCCACACTTTTTCCAAGCACTCTTGACATCCCATATGGTTTATTTAATATGATCCATGATCTAAATGTTTAAAACACTTGAGAACCCATATGGTCTCCTCCAATTTACAGTGTTAGACCCCCTTTCTAAGATTTTGATCTACTACTTCATCAAACCATGCAAGAGCTTCATATATGGGCCAAAATTGGCCAAAAATTAACTTAAAACTTCTTTGGCTTCTTTTATACATTTAAAGCTTTTTATTTCTTTGGTGGCTTGTCCTCACTAACTCTGATCTCATTAGAAAAAATAATGTCATGTAATTCATCCATCTTCATTTTGGTGAGATCATGACTTTATTCTATAGCATAGAATTTTAAATAAAATTTTAAAGTGAGAGACCTTAATACCTTTTGCACTACAGTACCTTCTTCAATAAACTCCCCCATGCCTTTGATCATGTTCACTACTTCATCAACTCTTAGAAGATAGGAAGCCCTAGTATCCTCTTCCTTCATTTTGAGACTTCAAAATGCCTTTGGTAGGTTTGTAGTTTGGATAAATTCAATTTTGAATCTCTTTCATAGATGAGCTATAATTTGTCTCAAATTTCCTTGGTAGACTTGCAATGGATTACTTTGGTGAACTCAACCTCTGAGAAACCACAAATGATAACATTCATATCTTTAGAATTATTCTAACTTAGATTATTATCTATAACACTAGTTAGATGAGTAGGTGGGATGGAATAACAATCCAAAATAGATTACTAAGTGTCAAACCCTAAATATATTATGTAGGTCTTCATTCTTGCATTCTAAAAAGCATAATTAGATCCATTAAACAATAGAGATTGCTTAATAGAGAAACTTGGAGAGCTTATCATTGTTCCTAAGATTACCTTAAAGTGGTTAAACTTGTATATAAGGTCCTAATTTGATACCAATTATTAGAGGTACAATCATTGAGATGTGGGTGAATCAGTGGATAAAGATATTTCAATACTCAAATCTAAATCTTTAAAAGCCTTAGTCATACATCATAAGCAATCAAGAATCAAATAACCCACTCATAACAATAAACATGAAAGATAAATAGCATAACATAATATCTATGTGGGAAACCCTATTAGGGGAGAAAAACCACTCTGAAGCCTACAAACACATAGACTACTTGTCCTATAATATGAATACAAACATGAGACTTTAGTGAGGCACCCATTTCACAAGGAGCACCAACCCCTAAAGATGCCAAAAACAAACTTGCCTAAGATGTTGAGAACAAACACAAAATCACTGAAATTATTAACTCCATAAATCTGATTGTTTCTTAGTCTGATGGATAAACCCTAAAAATAACTTCCTTTAATCTTGTTCACTCATTCAAACCTTCACACACAAACAAGGCATCCAAAATCACCTTTTGGATCAATCTACACGCCTTCACTTGTTCTCATTCATGAAACTTGTAAATTTAACATTATAATTATGATCATAAGGCCATAAATGCAATATAAACTATAATCTACCTCTCAATACAGCCACATGGCTCTCACAGGCTTCACAAATCTTTTGCTCATCTACACACTTTTTCAACTCCTCAATTAGTCCAATTAGACCTTGTAGTTATACCACTCTCTTCTTTTAACCCATATTGGTTAGAAAATATGGTTTACATACATGTTATACCTTTTAAATAAGTATTCATACCTATTACATGGGTGAAACACTCCACTCCATAGGTCAGACACAGTCCTTAAGACTCAAATCCTCCATTAGGTCTTAATGAGACCCAAAATAATTAGGCCTTCACATCCACATGTTACTCTTATAACCTCTTAGACCACCTTGAGATTATACAAATTATTTGAGAAAATAAAAAAAATTATCCAATAGCTCCTTTCTCACTCTCATATGGTTTAATGCCACTTGGAACACCAACTCAACACTTGAACCTACCAATTAGGTCTCCTTGCTCTTTAGGCCTTCAAATACAAAAAACATAATCTCAAAATTTTGAAGCAAAAACTCAAGTTTTTCACATATATATATGATTATATCATATTTTTTAATCTTTTAGGACATATGATACAAATCCACATGATTTAGACACTTCAACATAGGCTCTAAGCACATAATTCAACTCTCTCAGAGTGACCACTTAAACTGATCACACACAATCAAAATATAGTCAATCTATTTTAAATTGGATAACTAAGTAGGGGAATAATATGACATCCATTACCTTATAATAAATCTCTGAGACTTACTTGACTTATTAATATTCATTTGTTTCTTCAAATCTACTCATAACACCTTCAAATCATTCCTACAACATGGTCACTCAATTTACCAATGCATTCAACCAACATAGTCAACTTCTAAGCAATTTTTCACACTAATGATGGATTGGTAAAACATACATAATACACAAAAATAGTATTAATGGAGTATTAAACAATATATAATAGTTATTTCATCTTGAAACATCAAGACACTATCAAGAACAACTCAAATATCCTTCTTGGATCACTTAAAGACCATGGTCAAACACATATTCAACTTTAAAGCTCAATAAATTTGCCTTTAAAAGAATTCAAACCTTATAAATAGATTATTTAGATTAAAATTTAATTAATATACCATTTTTCCTTTTACACCACTATAAAATTTGTCATATATCAAAATTTATATCTCAAACACTACATACTAGTTTTCTTTCATTAATCTGAATATTCAAATTCCAATTGTCACTATTCAATGTAAATATTATAGACACATGTATTCATCTCATTCTACCTAAAATATATATAAAACAAACTCAATTTATATCCTCATTATTATTCTAGTCTTTATCTTGTATTGCTTACCATTGATCATAGATCCTCCCAAGATCAAGCCACTTGGCAGCCCCACGTGTCTTTTCCATACCTTGTAACCAGTCTCCAATGAACTTACACAAATTGGCAGCCTCATGTTATTTATAAGCATGCTTTTGACTTATTAACTTAATATTAACCATTTATATTACTCTATACTTCCATGATTAAGACACTTGGCACCCTTGCATGCCTTCTGAGCATCCTTTAACATATTGACTTCACATACATCATTGATCTTTATATGCATGATCATACACCTACCATTTTATATTAATATATCATATTATACACTCACCATTACATATTTTTAATTCTCACCATTATATCTCCTCTTGTAAATTTTGCTAAGTATAGAAGCTTAGTGACTTCTTTTTGAGAGGCCAACTTTGTATTGTTATAACTTTTACTATGATTAATGTCCAAACTTAAAATTTTAACCACATAATCACCTATAATAGGGGAATCATACATATATAAAACTAAAATTTAAACCTTAAAACATGTGAGATATGTTTTCATCAAATTTCTTACTCAACCTTGTCTGATAAGATGACCACTTGAACCTAGACACTCATATGACTGCTCTGATGAATTCCTTTTACTTACATAAGCACTCTAAGTACTCATAACACCCCATAGGGTCTTTTAAACATGTCCATACCATTAATATCATCCATAAATTTCCTTACTAATTCAAACATTTAATAACTATGCAAGAACACTGAAACACACTTTGATATTGTCATTCTAGCATACATGACACCTCATCAACATCCTTGGTCACCTTGGAGACATCATTGACAAAAATAAAACTTCCATATGTATCAATGTCACATCGTATTATAATATTATATCCTTATAACACTATGAAAGATATGAGTAACTATTAAGATATGTGTAATAAATCTAGGTAGGTCGACATAGTAGTGAGGTCATAGAAAGGTATAACCTATAATAGTGAAACCCATGGAATAAGATACCCGTAGTATTATAATTTAAATTATGTAGATTAAACTCCAACATCTATATGTATATGTTTAATGTGTACATATTTCATCACACTCATATACCATTAAATACATTTGCATATGAGAAAAATATACCATCTATCAAACATGTAATAAATAAAATATGTAAATAGTGTAATCATCTAATACTCAAGTCCTAATTTTGAATTTTTAAATATATTGAATGATTTTCTTTTTTTTTAATTATTTGATAATTTTTTTATTTTTTGGGATATAATGCTAAGTGGAAATGGTTTCAAATATATAAGAATGGGAGGGATCCAAAAAATATACCAAATGTGTCAAGGCATAGTGTGCACTAGATGTGATAGCATGTAAATGTGGAATAAGTGAAATCAAGCAATATTTTTCCATTGTATATGTGTATTGCAATAATTTATTTCAAAGACATGTGGATATTAGGATAGTGATGACCCTGGAGGGAAAGATTCATTGTGTGCTCATGTAATATGTAGATATAAGTGTATGTGATCATGTAATTTAAATTGAAACCATCACATGCATAAGTAGTAAATATTTAAGAGTAAGTATAATGCCACCAAGGATATGAACTAGACTTATTATAATATATATTTCATGAATGTTTAGATTAGGATAATAATCAAGAAGAAAGTTCCAAGTTGAAACAATTCCAAGGGTTATAATAATGGTCAAGTTTATACTATTTGTAAAATATATAAGGATAACCAAGGATGATATAATGAAAAACCATGAATAATTTATGTATAATTATATGTGTTCTGTATAAATAAAATGTCTCATGTATAGGTCCTATATCTAGTGGTAGTAATTCCTCATTGTATTGGTGAAATATATCATATATATATATATATATATATATATATATATATATATATATATAGACACACACATACCAAGATCTAAATTTTAATCAAGATTTGTACACAGATAATGTGTTGTGTGATACTCCTCATCACTATCATACTTAATTTTCTCATATCTATGTTAATTACTCATGGTGATTATGATATGATTTGAATTACGATTATCATTTTATTATGATCTTAATTATTATCAAGGTATGATAATATGAATAATATTATTGTCAATAATATATTATACTTTTTGACTTAATTTGAAGATTTTATTCTTAGAATGTCCCATAATCTAGTGACACTTATTATATGCATTGCTATCATAGTTATTTGGTATAGGTATACTTGGATGAGATATTACGGAGAAACAATGTTGATAAGGTTTTACTCAAGTAACTATTGTAATATTTTATATGTTAGTCATAGTAATTTATAAAAACTCTTTAGTGGAGATGAAAATTTGAGTTGATTAGTAGCTTGACTTGGACTTTACACTTTGTCTCATTTTCAAGTGATAAATCAAAACATAGTGATGGAATATAGCACTTGAAATTATCATTATCTACCAAATATGTAGATATATGTCCCTCAAGTGTAAATTTAGCACATATGTAATTTAGATCATATTTATTTCATAGTGTGTATCTAATATTGTCCCAATAATAAGTTGTAATGAGTATCATGAAGTGTGACTTGAAATATGAAATGCAGCTCCATTGGTTTGAGTATCACATACATTGAAATGGTACCAAGTTGTGGCCATATCTTGTGTTCTAATTTAGAAATAATGTCATTTTTTATGTTTAAATTTTTTGTTTCAACCCATAATGTGTAAAATAATGATTTATTGCAAACAATTTTAGTTGATTTAGCATCAATAATGATTTATTTGATGAGATTGTGTGATATTATATCTTGGGTAAATATTTCATCATATTGGACCATTGTATACTTGATACATGCATTATTTTGTGATTTTATCATGATGAAAATATTAAAAATATACTAATATTGTATATTTTCAAAAATGTGTGTCATAATAATCAATATGATCTTGTTTTTTTTAATTTTATGAAATGAGTATGTGTCTTTGACTTTTAATTTCTATATTTTTAGAGATTATGTTTGACCTTGTAAAATCATGTTAGATATAGTAATTTTCATGTACTAGTCATACATGAGGTGTTTCATACCCTTTGGGATAGTGGTAGTATGGACTTCTATAGAGGAAAATTATCTATAAACACCTTAAGGAGAGGTGGAAGGGATAATATAATAATCCATATTAGGAGAATGGTTAGGGTTTTTGTGATGCTTAGGAATAAAAAGTACAGTAAATAATAGAATACCAATGAGTACAAGTGGAAGGATGGCCCATAAAATCAAAGGGAACATAAATTAATGGGAATAAATTTTGACAAATGATAAGGATGAAATTTTAAACCCTAAATAAAACCTAGGGTTTGACATGATTTAATATGCATGCAAATTCACTAATATATTTTACCCTAATTTGGCATATGAAACCCTAATATGATAGTGTAATTATTTATATTATAAGATATGGCATTTAAACATAAATTTGAATGTAAAATAATAAAATACATTTAAAATATTTAACAATTAGCATATGCTAAATATAATAAGTACAATGAATACTTATATTTTATGGTTGACCATATGACTTTGACTATATTCTTGAATTGAAAATAGACTAAATTAGGTATGTTATTTTTCCATGTCAAGAACTATTTTTATATCTATGTTAGGTCAGTTCCATTGGATCTAAATCAATATCAACTTTCAAAACTAACCTATTTTGGTTTATACTAACTTGTGCAAAATCGAGGGACTATGACCATATGGTCACCTCATATTTCTGTAAGCTCTTTATGTGTAGTTATGAACCCTAATGATGTGATAAAATCTATAAATCAGTAACCTTCACCTTAAAACCATAGGTGTTATTATGAGGAATAAAAACCTAAAAAACTAGGAAAGTGTAATGGATAGAGCTGATCCCAATCACCCTTGTTTGATGATTAACCATACCTATATATTTGATATTAGGAGGAGGGAAATAAATTCACATGTAGTGATTTTGAAATTATGTTCCTTCACTAAATTTATGTAAATAATGATTTTTATTTGATACTTGAGAATTATTTCCTTTATTTAGATTTGGAATGCTTCAGTCTTGGTTTGTGACTAATCCAAGTGATAGATTCAAAATTTTGGAAGAATAGTGCATATTTTTTAAATGTGAAGTAGTGTATAAATATGTACTAGATAAGTGCCAAGTCCCCCATTAATTTAGACCTCAATTTATTTATATATGAGTCCAATTGGGTAATTTATCATGCCATCTAAATGATAGGTAAATGGGCCAAACCTAAGGAAATGTGTTATTTAAAAATCAACCATTATTGGAAGAGGATTGGTTTCAACCATATACCACTAGTATTGATTAGCAATGCTGACATAACTGACCTATGTATATGGAAAAATAATTGAAGGTATGGAGATATCTTTGCAATATTTTTAAGTAGGTTTGAAACAGATAGTGAGGTTATTATAGGTGTGTAATAGTAGGACAAAAGGGTCAAAATCATAATATAATATGTGTCAAAAAAATCATAGATTAGGACCATGCTTGTTTGCTCAAATCATGCATGGTAAATGTGTGTCAATATTATCATTTCTAGTATCAAATAAAAATTTTAGCATCTACAGATAGTGAAATATATATACAAATGTACATGTTTTTAATGAAAATATACATGGACTTAAAAATTATTAGAAACATAATATTTAAATTAATGTTGAGTATAATGGTAAATTACATCCTATGAACCTAATGGTGTAGAGCCTAAGCATGTAGAAACACTTTATAATTACCAAAAAATAATTAATTAAAAACTTTAGGACATATATGTTATTTATAATTCTATCCGAAAGGATAAATATTCAAATCAAGTTAAGTAAATCACTTTTAAATAACCACATGATTAAATGTTTAATGATATTAATCCATAACTTAAAGGCTTAGATCCTAAATTATGTTTTTAGACTAATATTCCTACCATTTTTGAGGAGCCACATAATTAAATTTTGAATGAATTAATCCATAATTTAAAGGCTTAGGTCCTAAATTATGTGCTTAAACTATTTTTATTACTACTTCTATTTATGGTTACACAAGTGATGACTATTACACCTAATGTGGGGGCACTATAGTTTACTCTTGACAAATATGTAAGTATTTATATCCAACATAATATTTATTATGCATCCCATAAACCTAAAAATAATATGACACAATATATTACTAATATATATAATATGTTACAAATCATACTAGTTAGATACTTGTACAAAAACTTTTTGATCTTCAAGACAAGGTTACTCAAATAACACAAGGTTTGAATAAAACAAGCCATACCAAAAACTCATAGACCTTATTATATAACCCTTTGTCCTCATATATTTAAAATCATACTTTACCTATATAATTAATTGAACCTAAAATTATATAATTTTATGGTAAATGTGATCTATTAAAACATCTTAGAGCCTTTCATGCAACGTGCTTAGATAAAACATCTAATTATAAATTATTAACAATGATTTTTCATAAGAGTCTTAAAGAATATGACTTGTGATAGTTTTAAAACATTAATTTTAAATTATTTAACACTTTGAATCCTTAAATTTATCAATTATTATCTCATTTATCTATAAAATTTAGTGATAATGTATCATAGACTAAATTTTCACATTTCTATAAAAATACAATGATAGTGCAAGGATATCTACTTAATATGATCAAACCTAGTGTTTTCTTTATAATTTTGTATTTTATTAATTTTCTTCCTTTATAGCCTAAAAATTTACAAACTTTGGAGTATTTTTCCTTAATTTTTAAATTCATTTCCTTCATGATGAAACCACCACCTTCTATAATGAAACCACCATTTTAGTGTTGTTCCACTACAACAATTTTATAAACCACCATGATGAAAACATTATAATTATGGTGATTTTAATGATAGTTTCATTGCCTCATGTGGTGAATATGTTATGTTATATGTATTTTTCATTTTTTACACCTACATAAGGTGGTATTTTCTTCATCGTTTGCACATGTTTATAATTATCATCTGAGACTTTAGTTTTACATGTTTTTCATGATTTTGTTAAATTTATTGCTTATTTTATCTTGTACTCACCTTGTAGATGGATTATATCATTCCTAATATTATTTTTATTAATTTTAATCTCTCTTATCTCTTTTAAAATTATTTTGATCTCTAGTTAATTACCACATGACCTCTTTCTTCCTTTACAAGTACCTAATTTTACTTAGGTATTTGGATCTAGGATTTACATTAGATATTTGATGTTTAAATTTAATACATGCACACACACACACACACACACACACACACACACACACACACACACACATCCATAACCTTCATAATTTTAATTTTATAAAATCTTTGATTCAATTATTGATCTTCATGTCATTCTACACAAGCTTGGAGAGAAGAATTCACAAATTTGAAACTAGTTATTTGCCTTTATAGATTAGTCTAACTAATGTTCAACCACTCTTGTTTTTAAATATTTTCACCTCTTGATTTATTTTATTATCATCCTCTTGTCTGAGAGTTCTAAAGGTAATTGTTAAGCAAAATAGGAACTAGCATACCTAAGGATAGTGTGCTTACAAAAAAGTCTCTCTAGCTTTGTTTGGTATCACCATTGATCAAGTTGGAGGTTTCATTTTCATTTTAATTTTTTTATTATATTATATTATATTATTTATTATATTATATTATATTTATATTTATTAAAAAAAAAACTCCTCTCCTCTTTTTCTTTTGAACTAAAAAAAAGTAGTTTAGATATTTCAAATTCTCTTACACATAGATTTTTTTAAAGAATATTAGACTTTCATAAAACCTAGGGTAAATTTATTAAATTAAAAAAAAAATAAAACCAATAAAAATATTCACATTTAGTTTTACATAAAATTACATTCAAAATAATATATTCACACATGCACACCAAAACATAGAAAACCTAGACAAATCAAAACTTGCATGTTAAATATATTTTATTTATTTTTCATGGTGAATTAATGCTATTGTAGATTAGAAAAAAAAATTAAGAATTTAATCTTTCATCAATTTTAGTTTAGATCATTTACTTTCATCACTAATCATTCAAAGGCTTCAAAAAAGTAGTTTCCTAACTTGTATGTTCAAAATAAATTTATTAATACATATAAGTCATGTTGTGTTTCCTAGATTTTAGATTTGATTTATAATTTTCATGTTAGAAAACATAAACGGAATAATATATTTAATTCCTTTATGCTTTTTGGTAGTATCTTAGGACTATAAAATCATAGAGTGTTTATAATTGACACGTGTATAGTGCACAGTTTTGTAATATTTACATCATTTTATCATGTTCTAAACACTTATAATTCTAACATTTATATAAGGTGAAATTTCTTATTTTATCTTGTAGAAAAAAAGGAATGTGATGAGACAGGGTCATGTAAAGAAGGTTATGTATGTATGTATGTATGTATGTATGTATATGTATATGTATATGTATATGTATATGTATATATATATATATATATATATATATATATATATATATATATATATATATATATATATATTCTATGTTTTCACATTGTAAAAGAGTTCCACTTGTGATAGAGATCAATAGAGATTATTATATGGTTACCTTAAGATTATTATTTCCTTGTGTGTTTCATTCTATTTTATACATTCTCTTTTGCATTTAGGACTATTTACAGTTGTGATAATATTTAATAGTTAATTTTAAACATGCCTATTCCTTATAAGATAGGTTTGTGTATTTTATATTTCAATCTATTTTTATATATATAACATGAACTATTTCCCCATTATCAATTTTTGATGTAATTCCAAGAACATCTGCTAACAATGGTGTGGTGAGCATGAAACTCTTTTGTTGAAACATGTTGAGATGGTTAGATGAAAGAAATCATAATTTAAAAAATTAATAAGAAAAGAGAATAGTGAAGAATGTGAAATAAGTTATTACCCAACATATATATGGATAAATATATGAAATTTTATTATGTGAGTTGTCTAGACTACTATTTATGTGGTTGTCTAGATTTGAATGTTACTATTTTTAGCCAAAAGAACATATATTATATTTGGGATTAAAGATAAATTAGATATATTGTGAATGTTAGATACAAATTATATCTATGAAATATATCATTGGATTCAAACTAGCATCAATTGTTAAATTATGAATTTTTTTGTTCAAGGATACCTAGCTTTTGAAGTTGTGTATGACTTGTTTGTGAGAGGCATCTAAGGGAAGTTTATTCAATGACTACCTACTCTTATTAATATTTTGGTTGTGAGAAGGCCATGTTGTCCATGATACTAACATGGAGTATTCACTAGGGTGTAAGGGAGTTTTGTGAGATGTAAAAGTGGATGAGGAATAACTAAGTATAAGAGGCCAAATTTCAACCTAAACCCATAATATGGATGACACACAGAAGAAAATGAGAATAATATTATAGGATTGGAAATAAAATTATGAAAATATATAAGGTGGAACAAAATTTATGATCCTAATTTAACTATGAGAATGATTAGGACTAGATTATAAGATGAAGAGGATGAAAAATAGAAATTTAGAAATGATGAAGAGAGATAGAAGGGCCCAAGTGTGAAAGAGAAATAAAATGGGATATGGAAAAGAGTGATGAGAAAGATAAAAGTAGAGTAGAAATAGAGTATGTAGGAGGTAGTGATAGAATGCAAATATAAGGGAAGATATTATTTAGACCAGAGAAGGAGCAATTTTTACAATAAGTAATGTTGAATTATAGAAATGTCATAGGTTCAAATTCACAAGAAGAATAAGGTAAAGAGAAGGATCATTCATTTTTGTTGTACACATCCCTTATGCCTAATTTATCATTTGAAAGAGGAAACCAAAGTGCATGAAATAAATTAGGACATTGGTTTGATTCATTTAGAAACAAAATCATAAGGTTAAGTGAAGAGACCAAAAAAATGATAGAGAGGAAGTCACTTGAAAAAGTTGGTCTCCTTTATGCATATAATTTTATAACACTAGGGAGGTCAGCATCACAACATTCAAAATATACAAGACCATAATAATCAAAATTCATAATAGTGAATCATCCTGTAGTATCAGTTTCATAATAATCTCATGTATTAGTTATCTAGTAGTTGACTATACTAGTTATAGGAATTCAAAATATGATAATGAACACAAGAGTTTTTGTCACTTTGACACCATATGATGTGTCTTATAACCCTAAACAATAGTTACTCACATATGATATTAAGTGGAAGGTAAATGGAGTGGCCTCAAGAGATGTGAAAAAATTGATCTTATTGGAAATCTAATGGGTTGAGCATTAGAATTCATGTATAAAAGGGATATTTCCAAATTATCTTTAAAAGAGGTTAAGGATTTATTTATCACTAAATTTAAAATGAATAAATGTTTAAATTAAATAATTAAAAATATTAAGGAGATAAGGTATAGAAGTGGAGAATCAATTTTGGAATATGATTGCAGATTCTTAGACCTCATAATGTAACAACCCCTTTGGGAGCTAATTAGAAATATGTGATTCTTTTTAAAAATTAAACACCTATACTATAAATAGATTACATCACAAGAATATAAGCAATGATAATATAAAATACTCTAAGTTTTATGAGTGTAAACAATAATGTGACATCTAAAAATCATTGATCACTATTATCATATGAAACATATCATAATAGAAACATATAAAGTAATTTACAAATAACTAAACATTGCTGGTATAATATACAACCACTATTGTCAATCCATAGTAAATAGGTAATTACAAATCTTCATGATATTAGTTAAAATAATAAATATAATTTAATTTAATTTACATAATAAGATACATGGCTCCCTAGATCATGAGTTCCCCAAATTCTCCAGTATTTGTCGCAATCTTTTTTTTTGTCTCAAAAGTGGTATTGTTGTGGGGAAGGAGAGCATAATTTGAGAATTTTTACACACCAACAATGGACCAATTATCCCTTTGAATAATCCCATTAGTTAATTCCCCTCACTTCATGGATGAGTAGATAGTGATGTCACAAGACTCTAGAGAGACAAGCTAATACCCATGTGACGCATGATTTCTAAAACTAAACATGCAATGTATCATAGAAAACTATTCTATTATAAGATATTTCACAAACTTATAAATTATACTAATGAAATGAAAATGTCTCACTAACCATACTTTGGTCAAAGATTCCAATAATAATAAATAATATAAATATATAGATCGATCAAAGTTCATACATGCCACTAGATCAAATTACCTTCATCTAGAATTGTGATGCTAGTAATCTAGTGAATTTTGTCTCACTCCTTACTAAATATCAACAATA
Source organism: Torreya grandis (assembly GCA_037957365.1). NCBI lineage: Eukaryota > Viridiplantae > Streptophyta > Pinopsida > Cupressales > Taxaceae > Torreya > Torreya grandis. Next base: position 25,741 of record JARHVA010008465.1, read on the forward strand.
TAATATTGATTAACATAATATTAACCAAAATATTCATACAATTTACATCTTACTAGAAATAATGTCATGTAACATGCTAAGGATAGGAGTAACCAAAAAACATACATTTATTCCATCAAATGTATGAATGAATCTCACATTAATATCTATTCCACACTATAAATAATGACTATAGTTTATACCATTTGAGTAAAATACAATTTTAATTTTAGATTATATCTACCATGATTAGTTTTCAACATAATCCACCCTATCATAACCCATATTATCATAGTATAGTGTTCTAAACATAATTATTAATTACCACAATTAGTCATAATAAAGTAGTCATATATCCATGGAAACATAAGCTTCTCTTCAGACAACTAGATATAACAAGGCAAGTCTAAATTCTCATAATATTCTATCCTAGCATTTTCTATGATCATAAGGAGGTTATATGCACACATAACTAAGATTATATTTTACATGAATCTAGAATATGATTTGAACCATCTATGGAACTATAATAATAAGTATGTACCCATAAGTACATGTATACATTATTCATAGAAATAACCAACATGCATATTTTTAGTCTGTCACACATATCAATGTATCTAGACATAACAATTAAAGTTCATACCACCCAGCTATAACATACATTTAGACTATAATGTACAAATAAAAATACTCTATGACATCCCATAATATCATAGATCATTATACATGAGAACCTAAATAAATCATGATTTATTGGTCTCACAATTCAAGAATCAAATGTCCCTTAATCCTAAATAATTGGCAAGCAAATATAGTTTATACCAACCAGGTATAACCTATGTTTAAACTGCATACTAGCAATCAGTTGAAGCATAACTTATAGGAACTCATCATGAAATGCTAATATATGATATATATATAGAGACACTTATACCTTTTAATCTACCCATAATATATACTTCTCACCAATTTATATTATTGTATACAAATACATATATATCAATAGTTAGTCATGTTATTTTCAAAGAGTCAAATAACCCATAACCAAGCTATTCCTTAAACTTTCATTAAAATAACTTAATTATATTTCTAGGGACTACTTTAATATCATTATAGTTTTGGTCCCTCGAACACCTTATGACTCAATATAACCATCTATTTAGCTACAAGCTTATGTATATGACCCAATACACCTATATATATATATATATATATATATATATATATATATATATATATATATATATATATATATATATATATATATATATATATACTATTTTCATATGGTTACCTAAGTCCATGAATAAATACATTTTCCTATATATGAATAATATTATAACATAATATGTATCATATATAAGCACATAATGATATTTATATATAAATATTATATCAATGGATAACTATATTTCTAAGTCAAGAACTCCATAAGACTTTAACCCTACCTAAACAAGTTTACCATTAAATATATATTTCTATAATACCACAATTTCATGTAATATTTACACAATCCCAGCCTATGTATATACATATACATAAAAAATATACTTTGCTTTATATTTAAGGAATACTCAAAAATTATATATATATATATATACATATATATATATATATATATATATATATATATATAATCACCAATTTATATGGATAATTTGTTCTTATTAACATGAAATGGTATAATATTGATATTAACATTGTATATCCACTAATATTATTAAATATAATCTATACCAACCTAGTGTAAACTAAAATCTAAAATAACATTCCATGATAGTGTATGTTATACATTCCATTATCATGTATTTTCTAGAAACCTATTTTCCACTTCACATACCACTAGGCACTCCTAGTATGACTTAGCATGATCAAAGCAAGTATGAATTTTATTTATAACATAGTTTTTAATATATAAAGATTTCCATTCAATCCAAAGTTTGTTGTACATTTGGAAATATTGTTGTATCCTCACATACATATTAATATATTATCTATCTTATATATATATATATATATATATATATATATATATATATATATATATATATATATATTGTTGTATATGTTTTTTAATTTGATAGGCTAAAATACTAGGTTTTATAGGGATCCTAAAACCAAAAAAGTGAAATACAAAAAGGATCAATAGGTCAAACAAAGTCCACCCAAAAAAAATTGAAAATCAACTATACTAAATAGAAAGTATAGAAAATAAAGATAAATATTAAGAGGGGGGTCCCTTAATTAGGTCTTCAAATAGCTTGAGGTTCTTCATTACGATGTCTTGCTTAACCTTTGAAATCTTATCCCATGTGTGATTTCTAGGTCCTTCTACTAATTCTCCTAAAAAGATCATACGAGTTCTCTTCTACCCTTAGACTTGTAGGGGAGTCTTCTTTATAGAAGCCACCTTGGGGGAACTAGATGGGGGGTATCAAGATCAAGGGAAACTATTTGATAGGGGTCTAAGTAGGTTTAAAAGACTGGATAAAATACTATACCATGGACTTGGCCTATCTATGAAGAGTATTCAATTCCTATTTAATATTTTTGAGGACCAGCCCTAGCTCCTGCACCTTGGTATTGAACTTCTCCAATTGCACCTTATTACTTTTCATCTCCTTTAACAAAATGGATTTACCCATCTAGGTAGTCTCCTAAGATGTTCCCACATTAAGGGTGATCAACTTGGGTTTGGGTATGAATAGCTTAAGGAGAAGGTCATCAGTAGGGGATTTGGAAAGACTAGACTGGGGGTACTCTTAGAGGGTTGGTAGGATCTTGAAGTGGGGTCCTCCTCTAAGGAGTCCTCCTAGGAGTCCACCTTGGTGAAGGATCCCCTTTAGGGTACCTCTTGTAGGATTTGGTTGTGTTTGATGAGGAGGATTATCCCTTGGTGTAAAATAGGGTTTGTCTCATTTACTTTATGGGCCAAAGTGGTGCTTTTAATAGACTTAATCATAAATAAAGGTAGACATGTATTATATCCAATTGTTTCTATATATTTTTTCTTTTTCTTAAGTGTGAAAAGAAGAAACTAGTTAAGAAGGGTGTGGAAGAATACCTATTGAATGTGTGCACATTAAATCTAAGTAATTGTGGAGAGCTCCTCTTTGGATTAGGAGGATGACTTGAAAATAAGAAAACACTATCAAAAAACTTGTTTATTAGACAAGTAGTTGGGTGTATTGCCTAGCATGAGCTAGATCCTGGAAGCAAAAGCTTTCTAGGAGGGTGTCAATCCAAAAGCTTTAAAAAACTTAAGTTAGAATGACAAAAGAATTATTATTGCATTAAATTATATAAAAATGAAATTAAAACCAAAAAAAAAAAAAACTAAATTTAATACAAGAAAATTAAATGCTTTGCTAAAAATAACTAAAATAAAGAAAAGTTGTGGTTTTGGTTTGGTAATTTGACAAGGGTAAAAAAGATAGCTGGGTTTAGGTTAGTAAATTATTGAGATAGTAAAAAGGTAAAGGGTAAATGGTTAAAAATATAAGTATTCAATATGGAAATAGGAGTAAATAGGCAAAGTGATAAAGATGACAAATGGGCAAAGGGTAAATGGATAAATAGATAAGGATGAAAAATAGGCAAAAGTGGAAATGGCAAAGAAGAGGTAAAGGGGTCATAGTTTAGAGGTCAAGAAAGAAGGGGTGAAAGGGTGGGGTTTAAAATTTAAAAGAGAAGAATTCAAAGGGGAAGAGAGGAGATAAATTAAAATTGTAAAATAACAAGGTTACCTTCCAAGCGTGAAGAAGAATGGTTGTTGATAGTTGATGAAGACTTAAATCAGTTTTATCAAAATTTTGTTGCTTGAGATCCTTCTATTAAAGATGATTACCTCCTTGATGATGCCTCCAAACTTGAAAGATAAAATTATACAACCAAATACTCACTTATCACCCTTTCTGTGAAGGAGAGGTGGGGGTGTATTTATAGCATTTATTGTCAAGAAATATGCCAAAAGAGGGAATAGTAAAAGTATGGCACCATTTTTCAAGTGGAATCATAAATGACAAAGAGGGTAAGGGTGGTGGGATTCCCACCTTATTGATTTGTCTCCCACCTTTCACATGAGTCTAATTTGGATTGGGAATCATGCACATGGGCTCAAATAAGGCCAAAAGTTTTTACACCAAGATATTTTGTATTTTGGCTAAGTGCCCCATGAATTTCAACACTATTATCTATGTGGGTGAATGAGTGGTCATGAAAGATAAATGGGTTAGATTTACACTTAGATCATAGGTCTCCCACTTGGTCAATTTATCTCCCAACTTGTTAAAGAGTCCAAAAAGGAGAGGGAATCATGCACATGGGCTCATATGAGTCCAAAAGACTTTCCACCACCTTATATTATCTTTTCCTAAGTACTTAAAAATATGCCCCATGAATTTTCACACCATTTTTCATGTGGGATGAGGGGAAATTTGAAATACTTCCAAGGGGGACCCTTGTGGTGCTTCATGATGTCATTAGGTACTTTGGATGAGGGTCCCAAGTGGGGTATGGTGTCCCACTTCAAGCCACCTCATTTTTAAGCCATGTAACTTACTAAATAACCTTCCATGTCACTTGCCATGTTACTTTCCATGTCATCATGAATAGTGATAGTGGGTCCCATAGTGAATAGTGATAGTGAATAGTACTTTTGAGTAGTACTTTTAAATAGTACTATATGAATAGGATATTAGTGATTTGGTTGGGTTGAGATGGGTTGTCTAAGGCTTAAGAAGGTTTTAGGTGGTATTTAGGGGGTTTTGAGGCATTTAGTCATTGAAAACTATGAGTGTGTAGTTTTTTAGTGTCTACATTTTACCCTTTTTTGTTATGTGGCTTTGAATTAATAAGCTACAAAACAAAAATAGATCACTTGGTTGGAGCTTAGGATGCTTTTATTATTGGAGGAGGTGTTCCCCCTCAAATTAGGAGTCGATGAGGTAAATTAGAAATGATTATGAGTTTGATAAGCAGTGGGTGGTGAGGTACTAGGGTAATGCAAAAAGGGTTGGGCATTTGAAACACAAACATTTGCATAAACTGTGATTAAGTGTGATATCCAAGGTCACATGCAAACAAAAGTTGATAGTGTTGGTAAAATAAGGGTCAAATTATAAGAGAGAAGTGACCAATGTACCATGTGACTACAATTGTGGCTAGGTACACTTGTTAGCCTCTTATACAAGTGTGGTGTTTTGATGGTTATCCAAATTTGGAAGTGTTCCCTTGAAAACATAAATGGTATAGTCATAAAAAGGGGTGGTTCAAATATGAATTTTTAACATGTAAAAATTGGTTAGTGTGGTTAAAAGGACCAAAGAAAATATATCACAAAATATGTGAATAGATTGGGTCAAAAATGGCCAATGTCAAAGTAGAAGTGATCAAATGTTTGGGTGGTTAGTTGAAGTTGGTGGGTAAAGATTTTTGGTAGGGGTGGACAAGCTAACTCCATATGCACTAGGAAATTAGACACTACCTACATAGTTTCATGGATACAATCTCCAATAAAAACTTTAAGCCAAATGTAGTTTTACCATGGTATTCAAATTGGTTTCCCTAATTTGAGGAACCACATTGTTTGGTTTAGGTTTATAGTTTGGTTTGGGTTTTGGTGAAGGTAATGGTGACGTTTTGAAGTGTAGATTGGTGAATAGTTATGATAATTATCCAACATGCATTAGGATGATAAAACACACATGGGTAAGGTATGATAGATAATAAGTGAATTTAATATGAATCATAAAAATGTCATTTAATGGAGCAAAGATAAAGAAAATGTTTCTTTGTGTGGAGGCTACACCTTCTAAAATTATGAGAAGGTGTAGGAATAGTGATATTGGTTATCACTATGAGCTGAGTTTCATTGGCTATAGCGGAAAAGTGCTTATAAATATATTATTTGAAGGCTTTGTAAATTTTGGTAGATAAAAAATCAATAGATTACACCTTATTCAGAAGCAACATAATCAAGGTATGGTGAAAGGTTGTCATGTCTACATCCTTTACCCTATGACATTAGGACTAAATACTTGGGGGTTATAGTAGGTGGAAAATGAGACTACCAAATTGTTGTTTAATCAATTTTGTAGAAATGGTGAATGAGATTACCTAGGATGTAATTAGATGATTAATTTAACTATGTAAAAAGAATTTGAAGCCATAGATGAGTAGGTTCAAGCAATATAAACTTGTGACCACATGCTAATGAGTGAGGAACTAAGGTGGAATGTCAAAAAATAAGGGAAAGCCAATAAGGTCATGATGTGTAGGCTATCCAAGAGATGGATGAAGTAGGAGTGAAAAGACAATGAGTTCACAAATAAAAATGAAGGTGGAAAAGGATGGAAGAATCCAAACATGGATATAAAATAAAATAAGGTTGTAAAGAACACATAATATCATCAAGGGAGACAAAAAAAAAGGAAATGAGATGGAGAAAAGAGAAGAAAAATAAAAGGTATAATACGGGGGTTTGAGTAATTCACTAAAGAATGATAGATTGGAGAATTGAAAAGGATGGGGAAAGAGGTGTAGCAATCATGAAGGGTAAGGGGAGGATGAGAGATATGGGAGGACATGAAAGGTTTGAAAACAAGTCTAAAAAAGACCAAAGAGAAAATATTTTGGTGATGAAAATTAAAAACAAGGAAATACACAAAATAAAAGGAAACAAGATGAAAAAGGAGTGAAATGAAGACACAAAAAGGATGACAAGAGAGCGAATAAGTAGGTGAAGATGTGACCAAGTAAGCATGGATGATCATAAGCAAGGAGAGGAACAATGAATCAAATCATATGGTGGTGTTGGAGATGATAATGCGATGGAAAATGGGAAAGGGATTAAAAAAATGAGGGGAAGTAAAGGATGGGTGGACAAGAAGGTGACGAGATAAGTTAGGTGTCAATTATCTCATTAGAAGAGATTGACAAGCTGAATGGGCGATTATAAGAGATTGACAAGCTAAATAGTGGTGAGGTGGTGAAGAAATAATGGAAGGGAATGAGATGAAAATAAGGGATTAATATCAAGGATGATAAGAAAAAAAGGGAAGAATGGAAGTAAGGATATAAACCATGGATACTCACATAGATGCAAAAGACAAGTGAGTATTGAGATGGAAAAAGGAAAAGGGGAATATAAAAGGCAAAAGAAGAGAACTGATAAGAAGAAAAGGGAAATTATGGAAGGATTTTGAAAGGATAAATACCTAATTATAAACTATTTTAGATGAAAATAAATCAAACAAGAATGGAAAATGGGAAAGGTGGGAAGAGTGGCAAAATTATAAAGAATGGTGGTACACATAAAAAAAAGTGCAACAATAGAGGAAACAAAAAGCTTGAAAGATGCATAGTATGATGTGGAATTGGTGAGGAAAAGAGAGTGATAAAAAGGGTATAAAAAATATCCAAAGGGTGAGGGGAAATGTTGAGGATAGAGAAAAAATATAAAGTAGATAGATGGTAAGGGTGGTAAGAAGCAGAGAGGGATCAATAACATGAAAAGTGGGTAGGGAAGCAAGTAGCAAGGCATTCATAAGGAAAGGGGACTGGGGGGCCAAAAAATTAGAGTAGATGGTAGCTTGAGGGGAGATAAGAGAGGTAGATAAGGAAGGTTGTCAATTGTTGTGTTAAAATATATTGACAAGATGGAAAAGTGCTTAAAAGAGATTGACAAGCTAGAGGGAGGGAGATGATAAAGATATGGGTAGAGAAGAAGAGAAAGAGATATTAGGTGAGAAGAGTAACATACAGGGATGCAAATAAGCTAACCTCAATAATTGAGCACTACCTACATAGTCCAAAAAGACCTCAGGCCAATATAGTTCTCCCAACACTAGGGGGAAAACTAAGAGGAAGTAGTAGATGGTGTTAAACCATAAGGATGATTAAGAAAAAAATTCAAAGCTTCCTTGATGTAGGATTCCCTAATAAAGAGGGAATTTTTAGTGATGGAATGGGTGAGAATAAAAAGGGGATGGAAATGGATTGTCAGTGGTTGAGATGCCCGTAGAAGTGAATCAATGGATACATAGTCCATGGGCATCAGGCCAATGTAGTTCAACAAGAGGGGTGTTAATGATGTTATAATTTTACTCATGGTTGGGGTTATGATGGATGATAGTGGTAGCACAAAACTAGGTTATATGACCATAATAGATGTGAGAAAGACACATAAAATCATGAGACATAGGTCCAATAGAATACATGACTCAATGATGAGGGAATAAGAAATGAGGTATAATCCCTATTTTTGGCAAGGACAAAACAAGTAGGATTGACTTAAGGAACATAAGCCTTTAAAATGATTCAAATTTGCATGTATTGGTTGGTAAAACAAGTTTTTTATCACAATATGCCAAGTTACCTTAAAATCCATTGATTTATAGATAGTATAAAGGGAAGATGGGTGATAGGTAGTATAAAGGATAATAGGTAGTATGTATGGTAACCTTATGTGGGATAGTTTTCCCCTTCTATAGGTAACCTAATAACGGTAATAGATGAGTCCATGTCATATGTTAGATGTATATTGATTAATGTGGGAAGTCTACATATGCAATACAAATGTGGATTCCACCTTATTATGTTGCTTGAGAGCTGATTGTGGCTTTCAAGATTATTTATAATTTGTTTTGATTATGATACTAGGTATTTTTATTTATATTAGGGAGATTGATTGATGTGATAAGCTTCCAAGAAATTGTTCTAATTTCTAATAAAGTTAACTTAGCAATCCTTCAAGGGAGTGGTATAAGTGTATTGGCTTTGTTTAGTGTTCTTCATAGCTATCATTCAAGGGATCAGTTTACCTTTGTTTCAAGCAATTTTTAATTTTATTATGTTTTTGGGTAGTTGTCCTTCAAGGGAGCAGTCTGCAATGCTAGAGATATTGACCCAAGTAATATTGTGATATCTAAATTATTTTTTTGGAGGTAATATTTTTAAACATGGACAAGTCTAATTAGGTTCATAGGTTTACCTTTATGAGGGTAAAACTTTAACACAATAAGGTTAAATGATAAGTGAAAGGAGGTGGTTTGAAAGATAATGACCATGGGATTTCATCTTGTTAGAGTCAAAAAGTATCCATGAGAACCTTGTTATGGGTAGAGCCATGGTACCCACATTTAGGATCAGGATATGACTATAATAGTTAATCACATGGTTCAATGCTTAATCAATTTTCTAAAAAGGAGAGGAGGAAGGTGGGTGAGGATTGAAATTTGGTAATCAAGGAATGAGCTTTAGTTAGACAAAATAAGTGAGATTGATCCTTATTTAACAAAAATAATGGATGAGATGTGAAGCATTGAGAGGCTCAGGTTCTAGTTTACCTTTGAGAGAGGAAAAATGATAAGCTCATGATCCATACTTATGGGTAATGATGTATGGTCCAAGCCAATTAAAGGAAAACTTACCTCATTTACTTTTATTCATGTTATTCACATGTCAACTTTCCTTTAGGATGAGATCTCCAATATTGAAGTCCTAAGGTTTGAGGTAAGGTTGGTTAGATTTGATGGAGAAGGGTAATCTCTAATGGTTTTATGGGAGAATTTGAATCCTAAATAAGTTGGGTGGTGTCCAAATGGGTTTCCCAAATTTGATATACCACTTAGTTTAAGTTGGGTTGATGGATAGGTTTGGTTGATAGGTTGAAGGAAAAATCCAAGGGTTAGTTTAGTTAATGGTTAATGTATGGTTAAATTTAATAAATGGTTAAAGCCTTAAGGAAGGAAATTTTCCCTAATTTACTCTTTTCATGGGTGGGAAAAATATCCCAAAGTGAAGGTTTTTGTGGTTGGGTTCAGTTAAAATGTTGAGGGTTTGAAGGGTATAACCATGGAATGGACACTTTAGCCTTTCCCTTATCCTTTTGTTGGACTTGAGAGTGGGTAATCCCATGCATGATTTCGATAGAAGGAAGTGTTGGTTTATCTTTTTTCTTTGGTTCTTCCTCACTCTTCGGTGAGAATGGGGGAATAGACAAGTGTTGGGTAGGTTTGGTTGATGGTTGGGTTGGTAATGGGATCAAAGGAGGTTAATTTGATAGAATATTATCCTTGCCATAAAGTTGGTGGATAATGGTTCTAAGATCCTTGTAGTGCTTTGTATCATGGCCAAATATCCTATGGTAAGAGCACACATGGTGGTCATTATACCATGATGGTTTTGGGTGTGAAGGGTCAAATTTTTTGATAGGGTTAAAAGGTTTGATGGGTGGTAAGGTTAAGGAACAGGTTTGTGAAATGGTTGAATAGGATTCATGCAAAGGTGTTGGGGGTGATAGGTTTTTAGTTTTGGGAACCTTCTTAAAATTAGTTTTTATTGTGGAAGTTATGGGAGGTGGGGTATTTTTGGTTTGTTGATTAGGTTGGGATGGCTTAGTTAATGGAGGTTCATTTGATAATAGATTATCCTCATATAAGTTGTTGATGAGTTCTTGGAGATATTTACAATTCCTTGTGTCATGTCTAGGTGTCCTATGGTATGCATAAACTAAGCTATCATTAAATCATTTTGGTTGAGGATGTGAAGGGTCAGAATTTTTGATAGGTTGGAAATATTTGAGAGGTGATAAGGTTAATGAGTAGGTTTGTATCATCCTTTGTAAAATGGTTTAATAGGATTCAAGTAAAGGAGTTGGGGGTGATGGATTTTTGGGTTTTGGAGTGGGACACTTCTTAGGAGTAGGCTTCACCTTAGAGGTTGTCAATTTTAGAATGGTTTTAGTAGATTGGTTAGGTTGGGGTTACTTGGTTGATTTTGAAGTATAAGATTTAAGAGAATGGGGGGCATGGGTCTATTTTGAGATGGTTTAAGAGATCCCATCCTTTTAATAGGTTTATTCAATTTTTTATTTGATGGACTTAGATCTAATTTCAAATATTGGTGAGCTATGATAGCAATAGAAAGTATTCCTAGATTCTTAATGGGTTTGGTCAAAGAGGCATAAGGATATTTAACAATTTTAGATGAAAGTGGGTCAGATGGTTCCCCTATGGTTTTTTAGGATGGAGTATCTAAAGATGAGGTTGAGGTAGTGATAGGTTTGATGTTGGATTCAAGTGAAGCTAATGGTTCTTGTTTGTTTTGATAGGGGAGGGAAAGATGATGCTAGAAAGTGGCTCTATCGAGATTGGGTTGAAAAGTGAACTCTAGACTCTGTATTAGCCTTGAAAAGGGCTTGTAGATAGGTTTGGCTCCTTGATCATTGATTTAAAAGCTGTAAACCATGGGTGGAGAAGCGGGAATGGTTTCCCCATCTATGTTTTTATTGAAAGGTTTAAAATTTAGAGAATATGTTTCTTCCAATGATAGAGTGGATAAAGTGACCTCTTCTAAAGGAATGATTTCTAAAGGAAGAGTAGGTGAGTCTATGGTGGGGGAGGAAGGTCTAATGGTGTCAAGTGAAAGGAAGGAAGTGGTTGATTCCTTTGTTTGGTTATACAAATGAATGGGAAGTGATTCCCCCACTTCAATGAGTGGGGTGGAAGAAGTAGTCCTAATTGGTTCATCAATAATAACATTGATTGTGTGCACCTCATAAGTGTGAGATGATTATGGTTGGCTTTGATTCACTAAAAGGGAAAGTTGAAAGGATTGTTTGGTTTCCTTAATTATGGATTGTAAGGAAATTTATAAAGGTCTTGATTGGTCAACAAGTGGATTGGTTAAGATTGGTGTTATTATAGTTTCTTTAGTTGTAGGTTTACTAAGGGCCGGAAGAGGGTGTACCAATGTCTTAGTTATCACATTAGGGTGTGAAACTATTTGTAAGTTATTTGGCTAGCTTAAAGAGGCTAGTTGGTTTGATAGGTTAATAATTTGGTTGGGTTGATAAGTTGATTGATAGGTTGGTTGATCAGTTAAGTATGATGAAATTGATTAGGTTAACAAGGTGGGTTGAGGTTGATATGATGGTTGGGGGAAATGGCCTAAGATTTGACAAGGTTGGGGTGATTGAGATGATAAATGTTGATAGGTTGTTATTTAGGCATGATAATAATTAAATTACTAATGATAGGTCATTGGTTGGTTTTAAGTGAGGTTTTATTGATCGTGGATACCATAAATAGATGGCCTAAGTTTTGACTCTAATCTAGTTATCTTGTCTATTATCACTACAATAAAATTAGGTGGTAGTTTGGGTGAAGGTTGATAGTTTATGGGTTGGTTGAAGTTGGATTTTGATGAATTATAAGCAAGGTTAGGTTTATTGTAGATAGGGTTGGGTTGGTTATAGACAAGGTTGGGTTAGTTTTAGATAGGATTGGGTTGGTTATAGACAAGGTTAGGTTGATTTTTGGTAAGGAAGGAAACATAATTGTCTTATGATGCAAGGTACCACTTTAAGGTAAAAGGATTACTCTCCAAGATCCTAGAAAAGTTAGGATCTCTAGGAGATAAATTAGGAAATCTCTCTATTGAATAAGGTAATGGAGATGAGGTATTATAAAATAGGTTCTTGGTTGGTTTGATTCTTCAATTTGTAGTCTAGGAAAGACTATGTGAAGAATGGAGAGAAATGAAGCTCACACTTCAAACAAGAAGTAATAAAAATAAAAGACTATGTGAAGAATGGAGAGAAATGAAGCTCACACTTCAAACAAGAAGTAATAAAAATAAAAGATTAAAGGAAATCAAATAATACACTAAGATAAGTTAAATCCCAGAGTTTTAATAATCTCTATTTTGTCTTATGCCTTAGAAAGTGTGAAGAAGAAATCTGGTTTGTAGATTAGGTCCTAAACAAAGTAGTCTATGTTTGGGTTCGGGTTATGTTTAAATGCACAAGAAGAAATTTGTATTGGATTTTAGTAGATGGATTGGTACTTAGGGATTGATCCCATAACTTCATGATCTCATAGCCACTTTGGGTGCTTATCCAATATATACTAATTTCCAAGGCTTATATTCACCCAAAAAATTGAGTTGGTTATCCCCTTGGTGATCAAATCTAAGTATGATAGTCGGGAGGGGGTAAGGTGATCTTCTAGGTGGTGAAATCCTAGTCAAGAATTGTCTCAAGTATGTTTGATATTTATTTGTGTAATTGGTTTAGTTTGTGTAACATTTATTATTCTAAAATTAATGTGCTTGATTAATTAAACTATGTGATCTAATTAACACAAGTAAATAATGGATGCAGTTAATTTTAATCAAAAGGAAATTCTTTGATTTCTTTTTAATGAAAAAAACAACTAAAATGTTCTTAAATGAAACATTAAAATTAAATACTAATCCTAGGATGAATTCTCTTTTTGATTTTATAAATTCAAGAAGCAAAAAAATTGATAATCTTCTTTTTTTAATTTTCTAATTTTTAGAAAGAAAAAGAGACTAAAACTTATGTTTTTAGAAGGAAAAAAGGAACGTTTAAATTTCATAAATGAAATGTGAAGATAAATGAAATTTTATTAATGAAAATAAATTTCCTAAAACATATATTAATATAAAAAAACCAAGGGTCCCATTGGGTGTGCCAAAATGTTTCTATCTAATGTTTGCTTTTTTCTTAGTTTTGAAAAGAAAGAAACTAGTTAAGAAGGGTGTGGAAGAAAACCTATTGAATGTGTGTGAATTAAATCCAAGTGATTGTGGAGATATATACTTTTTATTGAGAGTATGACCTTAAAATAATAAAATACTACCACAAAACTTGTTTTTTAGACAAGTAGTTAGGTGGATTGCCTAGTATGAACTAGATCCTAGAAGCGAAAGCTTTGTAGGAGGGTGTCAATCCACCTTATTTAAAACACTTAAGTTGGAATGACAAAAGAATTATTATTACATTAAGATTAAATTAAAACTAGAAAAAATTGAATTTAATATAAGTTAATTTAATGATTTTTCTAAAAATAATTAGAATAAAGCAATAGTTTGATTAACACTAGTGATGAAAATTAGCTAAAGCAAAGTTGTGGTTTTGGTTTGGTAATTTGACAAGGTTAAAAAATATAATTGTTTTTGGGTTGGTAAATGATTAATATATTAAAAATCTAAAGGTTAAATTGTTAAAAATATAATTATTCAAGATATCAAAAGGCGTAAATGGGCAAAGTGCTAAAGATGGCAACTGGGCAAAGGGTAAATGGATAATTAGATAAGGATGGAAAATGGTCAAAAGTGGAAATGGATATAAGAGGTAAAGGGGTTATGGTTTAGATGTCAATAAAAAAGGGGCCAAGTATGGGGTTTATAATTAAAGAGAGAAGAGGTCAAAGGGAAGGGAGGAGATAAATTGAAATTGTAAAATAACAAG
>JARHVA010008465.1:45000-137500 GCA_037957365.1 Torreya grandis
AATATTACTACCCCACATAACGTCAGATAAGTATAATAGGTCAATACTTCCACTACTCCACATAGCTTTCAAACAAGTATGATGATTAATAAGAATTGGAAATACTACATTTCCAATATATACTACATTTTAAAATTCAAAATTAAGGGATACCCTTTCCACAATATACATGCATATGGCCATACGACTAGATTTGGCAAGTCCATATACCAAATATTAGATTAAAAAGTCTCCCCTTGTTCGATCCTAATTAAATAAATTTGACAATTCTATCTATCAAATCTTGGATTCAACAATCTCTCCTTTTCAGACCTAAATTTAGTAACTATCAAGTCAGTGTGACACTAAATGGGATTCACTCCCATCTCACATTCTTAATTCACCACTCTTCCCTTAGGTCTCCATGACCTAATGATCTCCAAAATGTGCACAAGGTTTAATTAATCATAGTTATATAGTAACATATCATAGAAATCAATACTATATTCTAAATAATTCCATATATTCCAACATACATACAAGAAAAACCATACTAGCATTCCATAATTGTATTAAGTTACCACTATCCAAACATAACTAGTATCATATTTCATAACTGAACCTATAGTGTTATATTCATAGTTAAGAGGAAATAATGTCAAAATTATCATAACATACAAATGCCAAGGATCACACTATCCTTACAACCTTATAAAGGTAACAAGTGAGACAATGTCTCCCTGCTTGCTCGACTAGTACTCAACAAGTTAAAACTTTATCTCAACCCTTTTAGACTACCAAGATGTTCCACACATCCCATACCCTACTTTATTCTAGTGAAGGTACATAAATATATTTTCAAAACAACAAGATTTAAGAAAAAGAGAATATTATCAATCTAATCAAGGGTATATAATTACATAACAATTATAATCAACTTATAATCCTTAATCTAAAACCAATATAAATTCAAGGTTTACCACTCCTCATGGTCAAAGTTCATAAGTATCACTATAAGGGGCAACTCTAAAAGGTCACAAGTGAAAAGTAGAGATTACCATATCAAAAACAAAACTCTTAAATACATTCACATGGTAAAAATAAAATACCATAACTTAAGTTTCCAAATCACTATTCACTTACCAAAATTATAAGTATAGTATCACATCATATTTCCACACTTGAAAACATAAATATTAACTGATAAAATGCATCAATACATTCCATTTATACAACTTCTCTATCAACAAGAAGTAAAAGACACTATTCTATAAACTCCAAGGAATAGGGTCTAAAAAACATTTCAAACACAAGTTTCAACATCATGAAAACAAGAATACTCTTAGGGGCTTACAATGATGTCAAGGATAGTGAGGGAGTCTCAAATTACCTATATACTCACTATGAGATAGGACACTTCTTCCTAACACACAATAATTATCAACCAAGACATCTACACTCTACTACAAGAAAATTCCCACCACACTAAGTGGTACCAAACTAGAAATAGTCTTATAATATTTCCCACTCCTAGGATTAGTGTATACAAGACACAAAAACTAAATCACATGTACTTAAGTGAGAATCATCCCATGATTTTTTATACTTGTAACACAAAACATAAATGGAGAAGGTGACTTGGTTAACAAGAAATGATGTAATCATTCTTTATGTGTCAATTTAAATGATCATAAAATACTATATGAGTATCTTGTTAATAACACAATAACTATGATATGTAATCACCTACCCAAACATATATTACAAATAACACCATCGAGACACTCATTAAACTAACCCTTTAACAACTCTAAGGGGGGTGAAATTTCTCCTAAGATTCACACTCATTTTACACACAACTTTTCATGAATGTCTCATAATTAAAATAGTCACCAAGACATATATGAGGATCTATTGAGTCTTAAAACACCAATCATGGTGTAACATGGTTCTACACTAAGGCACTACAAATCCAAAATACCAGTGCAATACTTCATGTCACTAGGTTCACACTAGTGAACAAAAGGACACAAAAAATATAATGGACTCATTAGGTCCTAGAGTTTGAGCCACAAATTTTATACCACATGTAAAAACCCCACTTGGAGATAAATATAAATATGTTATTTTTTAAAAATAAACACTTATACTATAAATAGATTACACCACACGAATCTAAGCAATGATCATACAAAATACTCTAAGTGTGATAACTGTAAATAAGCATGTGACATATGTTGAGGTATGATAATATTTTTATTTTTGAGTAATTAATTTTTTAATTTATGTCAAAGGTAAATTTATTTTCATTTATGTCCCAAAAATTATCTTGTGAAGATACATGATGTTTTATGAAAACTAGTCTTGTCTTGGTAAAGGAATGCATAGTGAATCATAGTAGAGTAAGTTGAGGCTTGTGAAAATATGTGTGGAATTAATTGATAATTTCATGAGGTTTTTTGGAATAATAATTTGTCTTATAATTCATGTAAATTTTTAGGAAGGTCTCAAATAGGTATGGTGCTTAGTGAGTCTATTTGATGTACTAGTTCTTAAGCATGAATATGGCTTGTATACGCATGGTGATTATGATAAGAATGTGTATGAGATTTAATGTTTGAAATTTAGTGATATATAATGTGATAAATTTTTTTATTCAGTCACATGACTCATGTGAATTATAATTCATG
Source organism: Torreya grandis (assembly GCA_037957365.1). NCBI lineage: Eukaryota > Viridiplantae > Streptophyta > Pinopsida > Cupressales > Taxaceae > Torreya > Torreya grandis. The sequence goes on from JARHVA010008465.1 coordinate 47,670, forward strand.
TAAGTGCCCTTACAAGTGCAAAAGATAACATTTTACATGACTATGTTTTGGAGCATTTAGGCAGTTCTGAGTAGTCATCTAGAAGAAATGATTTTGGGGTGATTTTGATGCATTTTAAGGATATATTTCATTTTATTATTTAATAAATATATAAAATATTAATTTTAATGTATTTATCTTCATAATAAGTCCATGTTCAAGTATGGATAGTCAAATTTTCTTAACTGTATGTTGGCAATGTTTGGCAGTTCTGAGTAATCCTTTTATAGGAGTGTTCCTAAGGAATGTTGACCTATGTGGTGAAGAATAAATAAATTGGTGAGTTTTTTTAGGAAATTAAGGTTATTTTAATATTATTTCATGACATATTTGTTTGTGATATTTTGTTTTATGCTTTAGATATTCAAGGCAAACTTTTTCTATGTATGAAGGCCTAATTAACATGGTTCAAGTGGTGAATGGACATAATAGGTGGTGTGAAGCCTAGATAATTTTGGATAATACCTATTAGTATGGTTTTTCAAAATTTTCATCCATTTGGTATGCCTTAATATATTCCAAGGGGTCAGAGTGGTAATGTGTGGTTGAGTTAGATCTAATGCATTATGTCTCTAAGTAGGCCTAGAAGAAGATTGAGGTCTAAATGAGTTTGTTTGACCTAATGGTGATCCTTGTTTTATTTATTATTATTTTTAACATGTTATTAAAAATTTTATATGTCTTAAACTTATTTATTAATGTCTTGGCTGACCAAGAGTGTGATTTTTCTAATGATTGGTATAAGTGCAAGGCATAATAGGCCTATTTGGGATAGTTAAGAGATAAAAGTGAAAATGAATAGAAGAACACCTTGAGGAGTATAATTAGGTCATGGATAAATTAATATTGGATTATAATATCATTCATGAAAATCCATAATAAGTTTTTAGTGTGAATGACAAGGTTAACAGACCTAATAAGCCTAGTAAGAGTCATGTTTGAGTGAAGAAGCCTAGAGGCTATTTTGAGATGGGTAGATGGTTGAGAAGAGACAAATGAGTTGTTTTAACATTGAGATTAATTATATATGTGTTATTTATCTATTATAGGGATTTTTATTTATATATATAAGATAGAAAACTAAATAATATGTCACCATCTATTGATTGAGCAACAAGGTGTTGAGAAGGTGATCAAGTTGATTTTGGTTGAGTTGGTAATTTTTCAAGAGGGAGTGGGAGATGAATTACAGGTTAGAGATTATATAATTTTAATTTAAGTGGATAATTTTTTGTTGATTGACTTAAGGGGTGGGTTCTTCCTTTCAAGTTGGATATTTCTGAATGACTAGTTCAGTTAGTGCTTGACTAGTCATGGGTTGGTTCTCCTTGTGGGGTTAGTGCCTCACTAAATGTTGATCCATTACTTATATGATAGTAGTCCAAGTGGTGTTTAAATGGGTTTTATCCCCCATTATTTTTTCCCACATAACTATTGTTTTAATTTGTTATATTATTTCTTCATGCTCATATGAATGGTTAATTATGCATTGATATATCTCTTGATTAATTTGAATGTTTGATAAATGATAAGTGGAATTGAAAGAAAAGATTGTAAATTGATTCATGAAACCCCTATAAGTGGTTGTGATTATAATAATTGGTATCATATTAGGTCCTATTAATAAGGTTTTGAAACTTGAAGGTGATCCTATAAGCACAATATGGCTAAGCTTGTGAAGGTGAGTTGCAAGATTAGTATGTTTATCAGGTTATGGAAGAATAAATATTGGTGGATGATTATTGAGTCTTGGTATATGTTGTATTATAATAATGTGTTTTCATTAGTCTTAGTATAGAAATATAAAATTTAAAAACAATTAATAAGTCTAGTTGTTTTCATGATCTAGGTCATGGTTGAGGTTTGTATATAGGATTACAAGATGAGACAATGGGAAGATAGGTTAAAGTAGTGAATATGTTTGAAATTATTCATAAGGTCATCAGAGGGTTTACAAGGTGGTATATAAGGTATATATTAGTATGGATGATGGTTCAAGAGATTGGGTAAGATTTTTCAAATTTAAGTGAACCAAAGTGTGTGTGGTGATAGTGGGAGCATGTGTGAGATGCATCAAATATTTTGGAAGCTTATTTTCATTATGGTTAGGTGAAAAGAGTGTTTACAAGTTATTGAGGTGATAGAGGATGTTATGAGGGTTCCTTAGATGTATTTTTGAGGTTTTAGTGTTTCTCATGATCCTTTAGATAGAGTAAAAGTGCCATTCTATATTAAGAGAAACTATACCATCATTAAGCATCTTACAAGTATCAATATACTAGTTTGATTATGCATTTATTAAATGTACCTTGAAATTCAAATCTTGTCAAAGTTTTTCATGAATGTATTTTTTATAGTACCAATATCCTTCCCTACAAGTTTGGTATCTTGATGTATTCTCTAGCTCAAGCTAAGAAATTCTAAAATTGATCCTATGTGAAGTGACATGCCAGAGGTAGTCAAATTTATGATTTAGGAAATAGTCATTGGAGATTCAAAAATATAACCATTGGGGTTTTGAATTAAAATGTGTATGCATGATTTTTTAGAACCCAAGGGCATTATTTTTCCTATAGAATCCATGGAATATGTCAAAACATGTTGGTGTTAAAAGGAAAGATGAAGTAGACTTCCTATAGATTATCCTCAAAGTGATTTGGAGACTTGGATGTCTATACAGGTGCATTTATTATAGATGAAAGTCTTAATATATTTAGTTTGTTATTACTTAGTGAACCTAAGATGGATAAAGTGGATTTAGAACCTCTCTAATGATCTTGAATTAGTGTTTTGAGTGTTGGGTTATGTTTTTACCTCATTATAGTCTTGCTCCATGCATTGAGGAAGTTCTAAAAGTGTGCCTTTGTGTAAGAAAATCTTAATGCAATAAGATTGTGCTTAAGGTCTACAATTTTTCTAGACATGAGTGACTTGATGAGTGATGTGGATTTTTTGGTCACTTTGAATGGATGATCAAAGTTATCTGATATGTTATCAAGGTCTTTAATCTCATGTTGGTGCTTTTTAAAGGTCAGATTGATCCTAATAATGAAGAACTATCTCAAATACATGGTAAATAAGGGTGTGAGGGTTTCAAGACTTCTTGTGTCTATTAAACATAATTGAATGTTCATAATTCAAATGGATCTTATTTTACCTATAAGAGATAAAAGGAGTTTTAGATGGGTTTATTTCAATGTTTCCTACAAAATTCATCATGATTGTAAAGCTTGTTTAAGTAGCAAAGACACAACTAGTGGAGTCAGAGTTGAAGATTGGTCTATAAGACTAATGACTTTGAAGGTATAAAGTCATGATCATATGATACATGGTATGAATCTAGTTTCAAAGAGTGAGACAAGTTGTATTGAATGTATTCTTACTATTTAGATCATTGAAAGATATGTCTTTGTGTTTTGTTGGAGGTTTATCCGAAATTACTCTAAAGAACTATTGTAAAGTGTTGTCAAGACCTATGAGACCTTATGAGCCCTTATGAGCATAGTCAAAGATGGTTTTGAGATTTCATAGGATCATGTGTTTGCTTTAGAATTAATTAATGGTTGTTATATTAATGTGAGAAGGGTTGGTAACCTTTGAAGAAGGCCATGTGGGCCCTATAACGACAATTGTTGCATAAAATGTGTTGGTCATCATTGGCAGCCTATATATGGCTAAAGTTATCCTCATTCAAGGTATGGTATTCCTATTGGATATGTATTGTTATAAATAGTTATTTTTTTTTTAATTAAATTATATAGGTAGACTATGGAGGTGAGGGGAGATAACTTAGGTCTCTTGAGAAACTTGAAGAGAAGTATGTATGGATAAAGGGGCAACTTGCATGTTCCTTGAGTGGTCAAGTCCAAGGATCAATGGACTATGTGTGGATGACCTTGTGAGAGTGTATATTATAATTTTTAATTAATTTCAAAGGGAGAGAAAGACTAGATTAGGATAAATATCAGTTTGAGAGAGATTTATCTTGGAGAAATGAGAATGATTTGTTGTGTTAGAGTATTTTTCCATCAATGATGAAGGGGGATATTATTGAGGTATGTTATTATTGTTGTGTTTTAGGAATTATTTTTTTAGATAATTTAAAAGGTAAATCTAGTGTCATTTATTTCCTATAGATTATCTTGTGAATATATATGATGTTTTTTTGAAACCTAGTCTTGTCTTGGTAAAGGAAAACATAATGAAGCTTGGTGGAGTAAGGGAGCTCAGGCTTGTGAGAAGATGTGTGGTAGTAATTGAGCATGGCATGATATTTTAAATCATGATTTTATGTATCCAATTCAAATTTTTTTATATAGATATATATTACCTATACATTATTTATAGAAGTTGGAAATTTAGGTTAAGGAGTTGTAATATGGAAGCCACTATGGCTTGTCTAGATATGTTATAACTTTGAAAGAGAAGCTTCAAAAACTGGTATATAACACCAATGATTTACACTATAAACAATTATATAAATATTATAGGATGTTATATAGGTCACATAGTAACTTTTAATATAAATGAAAAGTCATGGAACTACCCTTACAAGTGCTAAAGACAACATTCTACATGACTGTATTTTGGAACATTCAGGCAGTTCTGAGTAGTCATCTAAAATAAATGTGTTTGCAGTGATTTGGATATATTTTAAAGATATATTATATTTTAATATGTTATATATGTATTAAAGGTTCATTTTAATGTATTTCTCTTTATAATAAGTCCCTATTCATTAATGGAGAGTCAAATGTTCTTGATTGTATGTTGGCAGTGTTTGACAGTTCTAAGTACACCTTTTACAAGAGTGTTTTTGAGGCCTTTTGGCCTATGTGGTGAAGAATAAATAACATTTTGATTTTATTAAGTATATTAATGTTATATTAATATGATTTAATGACATGGTTATGTGGGATATTTGGTTGTATGCTTTAGATATTCAAGGCAGACTTTTTTGTGTAAAGGCCTAATTGTGAGTAGGGATAATGACATGGTTCAAGTGCTTAATGGACCTAATAGGTGGTTTGAATCATATATAATCTTGATTAATACCTATCATTATGGTTTTTTAGGTGTTTAAACTATGTTTTATGCCTCGATATGTTCTAATGGGTCAGAGTGGTAACATATGGTTGAGATAGACCTAATGCATTAGGTCTCTAAGAAGGCCTAGAAGAAAATTGAGGTATAAATGAGTTTTAAAAACCTAATTATGATCCTTATTTTATTGGTTATTATGTGTAATATGATCTTAAACATGTTTTTGGTGTGATCCTAATGGATTAAAGTCTTGGTTGACCAAGAGTGTGAGTGTTCTAATGATTGGTATAAGTACAAGGCATAATAGGCCTATTCAGGATAATTAAGAGATAAGAGTGAAAGTGAATAAAATATAAACCTTAGGATAAGAAGGAGGTCATGGAGACCTTCATAAGGGAGTAGAGTATTGACTAGTGAGGGGTTGGTGTTCCTTATGGGGTTGATGCCTTAGTAAATGTTGATAAATTGCTTATAATATAGTATTAAAAATGGTGTTTCAATAGGTTTTATTCCCCATGAGGGTTTCCAACATAGATATTGTGATCATGTGTTGTTTTCTTACTTCATGCTCATATGAATGGTTGATTATGCATTTTTATATCTCTTGATTAGTTTGAATGTTTGATAAATGATAAGTGAGATTGAAAGAAAATAATATACACTAATTCACCCCCCCTCTTATTTTTTGTGCTTTCAACAACATATAATAGTCACTAATCACTATCATCATATGAAACACATCATAATACCAACATATAATGTAATTTATAAATAGCTAGACACTGTTGGTAAAATATACAACCATTGCTATCAATATAAAATAAATAGGTAATTATATCTCTTCATGATAATGTTTCCAATAATGAATAAAATATAATATAATGTACATAAATAAGATACATGGTTCCTTAGAACATGAGTTTCCCAGGCTCTCCAGTATCTATGTCAATCTTAAATTTAGTAATATTGTGGGAAGGGAGAACATCATCCAAGCACTTTTTCACACCAACCATAGACCAAATACCCCCACACTAATCCCATTAGGGAAATAAAATCCCTTAATGGATGATTATATTTATGGCACAAGAATCTAGAGAGATAAGCAAGTACCTGTGTGTTGTATGATTTTTAAAATTAAACATGTAATGTATAATAGAAAAATTTTCTATTTCAAGATATCACACAAAATTTTAAATCATACTCATGAAATGATAATGTCTCACTAATCATACTTTGGTCAATAATTCTAATAATAATGAATAATAGTGATTTATAGATCAGTCAAATTTCATATACACCACTAGATTAGATTGCTTTCATCTATAATTATGATGCTATTAAGCCAGTGAAGTCTATCTCACTCCTTACTCAATATCAAAAATGCAAGATTGGTTAATATAATATTAACCAAAATATTCATATAATTTACATCCTACTTGAAATAATATTACATAACATTCTAAGAATATGAATAACTAAAAAACATACATTTATTCCATCAAACTCAAGAATAAATATTGCATTACTATCTATACCATACTTAAAATAATGACTACAGTTTATAACATCTAGGTAAAATACACTTTTAATTATAGATTCTATCTACCATAATTAGTTTTCAACATAGTACACCCTATGATAACCTATATTATCATAGTCTAGTGTTATAAAAACAACTACTAAATACCATATTTAATCATAAAAAAGTGGTCATCAATCCATGGAAACATAATCTTCTATTCAAACAACTAGATATAATAAGGCAAGTCTCAGCTCACATAATAATTTATCCTAGCATTTGTTATGCTCATAGGGGGGTTGTATGTATGCATAACTAAGATTCTATTTTAAAGGAATATATAATATAGTTTAAACCATATATTGAACTATAATTATAAGTACACACCCCTAAGTACATGTATACGCTATTCATATAAATAACCAACATGCATTATTTTAGTCCATCACACATATGAATGCACCTATATATAACAACTATAGTTTATACCACCTAGGTATAACATATGTTTAGACTATAATTTACAAATTAAAACACTCTTTGACATCTCATAATATCATAGATCATTGTACATGATCACCCTACTCAATCATGATCCACCAATATCATAATTTAAGAATTAAATGTCCCTTAATCCTAAACAATTGGCAATCAGATATAGTTTAGACCAACCATGTATAACCTATATTTAAACTACATACTAGCTATAAAATGAAACATAAATTATATTCACTCATCATGATACACTAATATATGCTATATATGTCTAAACACTTATACATTTTAATTTACCCATAATATGTACTGTTCACCAGTTTACAATATTGTATAAAATTGTATATTTGTCAATAATTAGTCACACTATTATCAAAGAGTAAAATGCCCATAACTAATTTTTTACTTATACTTTCATTTAGATAACTTAATTATGTTCCTAGGGACTACTTTCATATGGTTATAGTTTTGGTCCCTCAAACACCTTAGGACTCAATATAACCATTCATTTAGATATAAGCTTAGGCATATGAACTAATATACCTATTATAAAAAAATATTTCACCCTAGAGGAGGTTTTCAATCCTCTTCTATATTTGGGAAACATGGTAATACTTATAGGTATGTGTGTTTATCTATAGTAGAAGTAAAACTCTAGGTTTAAGGGCTAGCTCCCTAAATTGATCTTGAAATGCTTATCACCTACTCTAACTATTTACTTGTGGTAAAAGGTGGGAAATTTTCATGAAAAATAAAATAAAATAAGGAATTGATACACCATGAATATTTCCACAATGCTATCGTATTTATTTCACTTAGAAACAAGGCCTACAAACTAGCTTCCAAGCCCTAAGATGTTCTAACATAAGTGTTTTAATATAGAGGTGATATGCATGAGATAACTCAAGGTAAGTAGATCAGATATCATATTTTTGTATATAAGGACACTTATACTCTTTAAAATATCTTAACACATTATCTACACTCTATATGACCTATTAAAATGATAACTCTTACATAAACATTAAAGGATAAGGAAAAGCAAGGATATAACTTATCACTAAACCTCACCATTCATCACTTCACATACTCAAAAAAAAATTTCATGAAATCAAAAATATATTTAATTTATTCTTCAAAGGCAAATTAAAACATCAAACTAGTAGGGATTCACCATACATGGACTGGAATTATTCAATAAGAGCCAAAATGGCTAGTACTTAGAGAATTTGAGAGAGGAGATAAGAGTATGAATTATAAGAGTCACTAAACCACTTTTCAAGCTAAGAGAGGGAGTTGAATATATAGGAGAAAGGAATATGAAACAAAATATGGAAGGTCTATTTGTAAAATTGTTCCTTAAAGGCATGAAACTCCTCAAATGTGGTGTAAGACTCTTCAACTTGCTCCTTGAAAATTGCCTTCATCATTTAGTCTTCTTTGAGAAATCTAAAATATACAAGGGATAAATGAGATTATTTAAATATTAATTGGGGTTATAAACAAGACCTAACATGCATTGATTGTGTCTCTAATCAATAAAATTCTTTTGGATATGAGTTATCACTGCCTATAGTGATGATCACCCTCCTTTCACTCACCCTTCAAACTTGTCACCAAAGAGGTCTTCTATTTTCTAATACAATCAATACAATGGAGTCTATGAAACTTTTAAATATCCCTCATTTCATTATATCCATTAGGTTGACGTTAAAAATCATCCCAATTGGAGTTTTCATCTTCTCACTTAGTGACCACTCCTTGTTCACTATGTTAGTTTGGATTGGTTGAGATAAATTTACTTGTAGAGGTACTTGTGTGTTTATTTGATGAAATAAATTAATATGAAGGGTTATATTAGGTCCAAATTCTTCCTCATAAAGTGATTTTCATCTTTTTAGCCCTTCTATACCTCCACATAAATCTATCAAAAAATCCATTTTACACCTTATTCATACAATTAGGGTAGAGCTCAAGCTAATGGGAAGGAGCCCTAGAGAGTTATTTGTAAGAACAAATTACTTTCATACCAAAACTATCCCATTTTGATGCCTTTCCTTCTTCATCTTTCCCATCAATTCCTTATCAAGGGTTTTAGGTAGTTTTAGCCTCTAAGGATTGTTCATAAAGTTGTGACATTGGAACCCTAAAAAAATTACATTAAAACATTGTTTGGGACCCTCTTCAACACATCATATATCTTCCATCTCCCATACCATGTTTTTTTTACAGTTACAAGCTTCCAAAATTTCCTTCTCAAGCTTCTCTCTTCATTCTACATACCTTGTTATGATATTAATCCAAGAAATGGATTATCTATGGACTTATCTATAGACTAAAGGTTGTCAAACACCTTATAACCCCCTAATCAGGTGTTTTAATGCATTAGAATGCTTATTATTATCACTTGAAATTGCACCCATTAAGGATATTACAAGTCTCTCCTTGTTCAAGTGGCACAATGGAACCACCTTAGGGTTGTGGGTGACCCAAATTTGAAATGGATCTCTAAATTAAGGCTAGTTCCCTTGATGTATCACTATAGCTCAAACTTATTACTAAATTTTGGGGGAATGAAAAGGGAGAAGGATAACTTAAAACAAATATAATCTAGGGGAGGTGATACACCAAGTAGTTTCTCTACTCACACAACTTACAATGAACTTGGAACCAAAGAGAAGCCTACACATACATTTCATCCAATTCAACACTCCTCTTCTACATTAATGTTTTAAGCATGGTGTCTTAAAGAGAGCTTAGGTTAGGAAGATTTAGATAATATATCTTCTATAAACACTAATGAATGAGATACTCACTATAATTATAGTCTACATTAGACACTTCTTGTTGACCTACAAAAGAGAGATTTCAATTCACATAAGGAACTAAGAAGAGTAACATGTGAAGGTAAGCAAAATATACTTAAAAAAGATTAAATAAAAACCAAATCATGTACTTAGTGGAATATTTAATGAGGTAAAACAACATTATTAATTAATTCAAGGCAAAAATTTGGTAGGTATTTTCCATACCTAGGTGGAGAGATCCATACAATAGTCAAAAAGGCCAAAATTTATAGACAATGTGAGAGGAGAGAGAGAAAGTGAAGCTTAAGAGTCACTAAGACACTTGTAAAGAAAAGAGAATGAGTTAAAACATAAATGTAATCTAGCATTAGATAGGTCTTAAAATGAAAGTAATTAAAAATGTCCCTCACTTCATTTAACTCCTCCAAATGCAGCATAGATTCTCTCTTTGCTTGCATATGAAAATGCCTCCATGATTTGCCTTCAAAAAACTACCTCATCACTACATAAATTTAGGTATGATGATTAATTTAAAAATGAGAGGTTAACAACATTCCCTCAAATTCATTATATTAATCCCTAATCATTTCTATTCCTCTATCTATGAGCAATCATCTCAAATAATTACAAAATGACTCCTTCTCATGCACCTCTCACACTTCGCACCCAAAACCTTTCCAATTCTATAATTTTATCCATGCAAAAGGAGGTATGACACCTATCAATAGTTTCCAATTCATTCGATTCATCAAACCAAGCTAAAAAATCTTCACAATTGGAGTTTTCACCATATTCACTATCTACCCACTAGATTGGTTGAGGTGAAGAAGATAGTAGGAACACTTGGGGGATTATCTGACTCAATATATGAGTATAAGTACATATAAAAAAATTTAATCTCTCTTTCAAAGGTGTTTGTATCTTTTGAAACTCTTCTAAACTTGTAAAATACATAAATTTAACAAAACAAGCTCTATTGTACCTCTTACATAGAGGTGTAGTCTATCTTAGTTGCATGGAACAGGACCTTGGAGAGTCATAGATATCTCTATGTTGGTTTCATGGTATAGCCACCCCATTTGGATGCTTTAATTGCCTTATTTCCCTAATCAGGTCCTTAATGAGGGTTTTTGAGGGTTTTGGAGTGGTTTCAGGTCTTAACCTTTATTCATGAAAGTTTGGCATCCAACCCCTTGATAAATAATTCTAATAGCATCCCAAGAACTTCATATAACATCTCTAATCACCTTATATTTCCATACAAAGTCTCATAGAAGTTATGAGCATTCAAACTAGCCATTTGTGTCTTTCTCCATGCATTCTATAGGGTTTAGGTTCTTTATAGCCAATAAAATGGATTTTAATGGGAAAATATACAAAATTATGGCCAAATCACCTTTTTTAGTTCCCAAGAAACATGATTTAATAAGTGACATTCTTCCTTCATGCTAAAATTGGAATTAACTTCTTAATATGCTTTAGGTCTAGTGTTGGCTCTAAGGCATGTCTATAAATTTTATGGTTTGGAGCATCCAACTAAGATTATTTGAGTTTTACATGTTAAAACATCTATGTTTAAATTCCCCAATCATTATTAAATAATATATAATTCTCAACCAATGGTACACATGAAAATGACCTCCTTACCTAGCCACAAGCTTTACCATCTCTCGTGGTGTTGACTACAACCTTAAATGCATAGAGTAACCTATTTAATTTTAAACCCTCCTTAAAGTTTTTTCATGTTTTTTAATTTGTATTTCAACTCATCCAACCTTGTTTACAAGTTAAAAGGCCCTCTAGTTCATGTTTTGATCTCCTTTTCCAAGTTTGTAGGGTCTGTGCAAGGGAAAAAGTGCCCCCTATCTAAGAAAAAATAAGGGGAACTTCCCATATTTTTCCATTAAAAAAAAATTATTGTAAAGGATTATAAAACTCCCAAGGATGCTTCATACTAGGTTTTATCTCCTAACTCCAAGTATAGGACTTCTAACTTTGCCAACCTCCAAGGCAGACTTTTCCATCCTTGACTGTGACTATATTTACTTCCATAGTCATCCTTGTAGGTGTCTATTACATGATTTGGGGCCTAATAATTGTGTTGAAAAACTCCATTTTAAATATTATAAAGTGATACACCCATCATTCAAATTTCTTATTGTGTTTATGTCTTTTAATGCACCTTTCATGTTTTAGAATCATAAAATGATGGTTTTGCCTGATTGTGTTAAGCATAGACTATGTTTCTCACTTTAGGGACTCTGAATGTAGGTGACATTTTCTCTATAAGGCCCATTAATCCTTTTTATAAAGTACCCAATCACTTTATTTGTCACTATATCTTTCTTGGCATTAAATATGCATCGTAGACCCACTAGACTATGTACTTCCTTCAATGACTGAGCAACTCTATCATACCTTGTTGCTTGTAGGTGTATGTGTCCCTTTTGATTTTTTCATGAAGTTTTAGAGATTCCATTTAAGATTATTTAGGTCATAAAAAACTTTTCAATCACAATCCAACATAAGTGTGATACAACCATACATTTACACACCTATGCTGACCCTTTTACTATTGACTGGGACAATTCTCCTTGAGACCCTAATGTAGGTCACTATTAGGATTTGTATGGGGTATGTTAGGGAATTTATGAAATCCTATATTTAGGTTTCATATCATATATTCATGGTTTCCTTCAATTTATGTCCACTTTAGATAACTAACACTATCCAATCTCAGTTTTTAAGTTACTATCCACTTTGTCTTAGTTGACTGAGACATTGTGCCCCTTAAGGGCCTACCTATAGATGACCATGAGCTCCTTTAGGTCATGTGATATATATTTAGAACCTTCACTTTAGTAATAGTTCTATAAAAGTATTTAATTTCACCTTGGAACTAAAACTAGGTCACTATCTACCCAACTGAGATAAAAGCCTAATAGAACCTATTATAAGTGCAATTTTCCAAGCTTATGTATGGGCATGGTATGCAAAAGGAGTCAAACACAAATTTCACATACCTCTAATGTTATCTATAGTTTATACACATTATTTTATCATCATCAAAGTAATTTAATCATGGATAAATTCATTGGGGTTATGGCATTGAGTAAAGAGCTTGTTGGAATCTCAGTCATGTAGGTGTTATTAAGACATTTCAGTATGTTTCCAAACAATCTTGGGCTTCTCAAATACTACCTTCCTCTGGTCAGTTTACCCTCAAAACTTGAAAGGTAAAATTACATGGTATAGGAAACTAAATTAATTCACTAATGCTTCTCAACTATAATCTCCTCACCTTTATTTGGATTTCACAAAAGTGCCTGGTGCACTATTCTACCATTTTGGGGAAAATGATCTTAAACACAAACTCTTCTTTTTGGAATAAATTTTGAACAATAATTGTGCTACTAAAAATTTTAAACATGCTTTCCAAGTTTTAATATGTCATGTTCCCTTTTTTGTGGACATTGACATACTTGATGATTAGCCTATTATGCGACCTTTGTACGCTGATAGGATGGATAGAGGGTCATGATGGAGCTTGGCTTGGCTTCGATTAGCATAATTCCTATAGTTGGCTTTCATTCGGGTTCTTTTGGACACATTTACATGAGCTCCTATTTTTTAGGGATATTTGACATGCAGTGGAGCACCCTTATTTTAGTATGGTGATGTGCAAAATCACTCCCTGATTCACCAGCTTCAGTCGGTTTGAGGATCGGACATATATTGAGGGAGATATTAATATTTGATTGATTTAATCAAATATTAATTATTTGGTCTAATTTTAAATTAGATATTAATTAATTATTAATTATTTGGTCTAATTTTAAGACCCTAATTCTAATTTAAGAATTGGTCTAATTTTAAGATCCTAAGTCTAATTTAAGAAGCCCAAGTTCTAATTTGAGGAATTCTAATTTAAGAACCCCAAGTTCTAATTTGAGGAAATCTAATCTTAGCAAGCACACCTTTGGAGGGTATAAGGGGTTCTCATGGGAGAGAGTTTGTATTATGAATTGATTATTGATTTTGATATTGAAGAAATTCTTCTATGAAGACTGAGCCAAGGGTTCCAGGATTCCATCTGCAGTGGAGAACGTCAACTCTTCATTGTGTGCGATTCAGAGGCTGTGAAATATCAGCTGATCTATTGCCAAATTGAGAGATAACTTCATACAAAAGTTATCACAGAGGTATACAGATTTGAGAGATAGCTTCACACAAAAGTTATCACAGTATTTTAGGTATTTCTTTATTTAGTTTTGATCCAATAAGTTATATAGATATAGATCTTTTGTATTAGAATTGTATATTCTTGAGATCAGGTTGTTCAGCTATCAGGGGTTGAAAACAGATAGGTTGTGCTTAATTGGCAACTGTACTAAGTCCGTACATGTCCATACAGATCCGCTCAGACACTGACCATGGTAGAGAGAGATCCCCAGTGACTGACATCGACTGACTGGAGACCGACGTCGGTAGTGAAGGACTGACAGAGACCGAAATCGGCAGAATATCGACTGACATCGGTGACTGTGTGTTTGACACAACAAGCTGAGACACAGATTCAAGCTCAATTTCTAGATCTAAAAAAGTTAATCAAGGTTTTAAGGCCGTATCTAAATATTCCTTTTATGCATGACTGAGAACATCTATTATAACCATCTGGACAATAATAAGATTAGTGATTTGCCAGTTAAGAGATTTACTATGGTTTTTTGTTATTTGAATTTATTCTGCAAATTCATATCTTGTTTAGAGCTTTTGTGTTTCTATATTCCCTGTTTGAAGGGGATATTACAGTTGTTCAGAGCTTTTGTAGGAGAAAAAGGAGCCCCTAAGTAAGGGACATCACAGTGGTATCAGAGCTTTTGCTTAGAAAAAGGAGGCCCTAAGTAAGGGACCCCACAGTGGTATCAGAGCCAAATTCCTGCCATCTCATTGGGTAGCTTGGAGCCGATGTCCTACCATCTTGCTGGGTAGTTTGGTTATCAGTATGGCTTTAACAGGTGTCAAAGATTTGGAAGAAAGAATGCACAATGCAAAGAAGAAGTTAGATAATCCATTTCAGCAAGCAGATGACATTCTAAAAACTTTGGAGGAGTTAGAAACATATTTAGGCAAGGTTGATCAATCAAATTCTTATGATATGCAAACAACATTATCTCCAGTGTTTGGGTCATTAGTGAAGCCCCGATTATTGAGACATCATGATGAGGTGGTAAGACTTGCAACTCTCTCTTGCATTAGTGAAATCATGAGAATAATAGCTGGCTTTAATTTTTATGATGATCGGATTATGAGAGAGGTACTCCACGCCATGGTAAAAAGCTTCGAAAAGTTGGATGACATTAGAGACCCTCATTTCTCAAAGAGGGCAAGATTACTTGAAACATTTGCAAGGTATGGATTTGAAAACATTATGATGTTAGTAGGTTGTATTGGTGACATTCACAGGATGTTTAAAATATTTTGGAATATTTGAGATGAGTTTCATTCCAGTGATGTATTAGCATCAATGCACTCTATCATGTTCACAATCTTGTTTGAGGAGGAGGATAAAATTTCTAAACTTTTGGCAAAAGATTTATGGTATGTCTAGACAAAAGAGAAAAATGTCTCACCTAGAGCCGGTATGTGGTTAAAGAGTTTAATTGATAGGCCTAAGGATCATAGTACTTTCCCTATGACATGCAGAAACTTGAATGATGAATTTGACAGACATGTTGATCTAGTACAGGGAGACATTAACACATCTTCAGGTAATGATTTATCTGCATTATCTTCACAGGTAGGAGTAGTTGAGGATGTTGTGGATGAGCTTTGTCTTGAGGTGAGTTCAGCTCAGGTTTTAGACAGTAAGGATGAGTCTGATGCTTGCATTCAGAGTGTGGAGGTATACTCAGAGGTTAGTACATTGAGTATTGTTGATGAGTATGTTTCTGTAGCTACTGATGAGGAGCATGTTGTTGAGGCAGACACACATGTTCAGGATTTAGGAGTCCCTGGGCCAGATGAGTTTGGGATGCCAGTGGAGTCAAGTCTCCAAATTGCTTCTTCTCACATAGATGACAGTGTGGTATAGTTGATAGTGCCACCTTTACAGAGGGATCAGTTATGGGATGGATTGACACCATTTTTTGCAGATGGAATTGGCAGTTTGAGTTGCCCATTCTACTTGGGTTATGATGCTCCGAGAGTTTGTTTCTCATGTGTTCTTAACCATGGCAGTTGTGCTTTTAGAGTTTGGTTGAGTTGCATTCTCCAGTTTGATTATGGGTTCCTCTATGATCTACTTTTGATGATATTGCAGGTACTTGCATTGATTTACAGCAGTGTAGAGCGTAACTACATTTGGGATCCAGGTGGATCGAGTGGTTCATTATTCTGAGATTGCTTGGGGATAAGCAATTTTTGGATGGGCGGATTGTCATGTCCCCTTTTTTGTGGACATTGACATACTTGATGATTATCCTATTATGCGACCTTCGTACATTGATAAGATGGATAGAGGGTCATGATGGAGCTTGGCTTGGCTTCGATTCACAGAATTCCTACAGTTGGCTTTCATTTGGGTTCTTTTGGACACATTTGCATGAGCTCCTATTTTTTAGGGATATTTGACATGCAGCAGAGCACCCTTATTTTAGTATGGTGATGTGCAAAATCACTCCCTGATTCACCAGCTTCAGTCGGTTTGAGGATCAGACATATATTGAGGGAGATATTAATATTTGATTGATTTAATCAAATATTAATTATTTGGTCTAATTTTAAATTAGATATTAATTAATTATTAATTATTAATTATTAATTATTTGGTCTAATTTTAAGACCCTAATTCTAATTTAATAATTGGTCTAATTTTAAGATCCTAATTCTAATTTAAGAAGCCCAAGTTCTAATTTGAGGAATTCTAATTTAAGAACCCCAAGTTCTAATTTGAGGAAATCTAATTTTAGCAAGCACACCTTTGGAGGGTATAAGGCATTCTCATGGGAGAGAGTTTGTATTATGAATTGATTATTGATTTTGATATTGAAGAAATTCTTTTGTGAAGACTGAGCCAAGGGTTTCAGGATTCCATCTACAGTGGAGAACGTCAACACTTCATTATGTGTGATTCAGAGGCTGTGAAATATCAGCTGATCTATTGCCAAATTGAGAGATAGCTTCATACAAAAGTTATCACAGAGGTATACAGATTTGAGAGATAGCTTCACACAGAAGTTATCACAGTATTTTAAGTATTTCTTTATTTAGTTTTGATCCAATAAGTTATACAGATATAGATCTTCTGTATTAGAATTGTATATTCTTGAGATCAGGTTGTTCAACTATCAGGGGTTGAAAATAGATAGGTTGTGCTTAATTGGCATCCGTACTAAGTTCGTACAGGTCTGTACAAATCTGCACAAACACTGACCACGACAGAGAGAGATCCCCAGTGACCGACATCGGCTGACTGGAGACCAACGTCGGCAGTGAAGGACTGACAGAGACCGACGTCGGTAGAATATCGACCGACATCGGTGACTGTGTGTTCGACACAGCAAGCCGAGACACAGATTCAAGCTCAATTTCTAGATCTGAAAAATTTAATCAAGGTTTTAAGGCCGTATCTGAATATTCCTTTTATGCATGACTGAGAACATCTATTGTAACCATCTGGACAATAATAAGATTAGTGATTTGCCAGTTAAGAGATTTACTGTGGTTTCTTGTTATTTGAATTTATTCTACAAATTCGTATCTTTGTTCAGAGCTTTTGTGTTTCTATATTCCCTGTTTGAAGGGGATATTACAGTTGTTCAGAGCTTTTATAGGAGAAAAAGGAGCCCCTAAGTAAGGGACATCACAGTGGTATCAGAGCTTTTGCTTAGAAAAAGGAGCCCCTAAGTAAGGGACATCACATAATACACTTTAAATTCCTCATGGAGATCAAAACCTATCAGTCATCCTCTGTACAACATCTCTAAGACCCTATTATGCACCTCTAGGTATGTGTTTCTGAGTGTAGAGCAGATTTATATTACCTTAAGAAATTTTTAGGCCTATTAGGCAATTAGAAATTTCGGATCCTTTTAAAATTTATGGATAATCACCTAAATTTTTAAAAACCTCAAATTATTTTTACACCTAAAACTAAATCCTTAAATGACCTCAAAGGTAATGGAGCTCTTTATGAAGAAGGAAATAAGTCTGCAAACACAAACAAACCTAGAAGAGGCTTCTTGGGTTCTTAAAACCTCTAAAACCAAGAAGATGATGAGAAAACATATTGATAAGTCCTGGTAAACATATGAAACCATGAAATCCATCAAACCAAAATTTAAACTTCTAAAACATGCTAAAAAAGGAGACCCCTCCTAGAATGAAAAAGCATAAAAAGCTGCATAGCCTCTTAAAAATGGTTTATAAAGAATAAGCCATGAAATTTGAAATGTTTTCCATTAAAATGAATCTAAATTAGATTCCTTTCAACCCCCAATATCATTCCTTGTAACTCTGCATTTAAGGCTTGTACCAAGCATTTCAAATTGACCTTTCTTGGCTTGCAAAGGCAAAAAAGATGAAACAAAAGAAAAAACTAAATGTTTTGACCTTTATTATACAAAAAAGTGTGGTAAGGACTTTACTGAGGTGAAGAGGCACATTCCCACATTTTTAGTTGAAGGTGAGCTTCACAAGTCCATACAAGTTCCATTAATGGCCTATTTTCAAGGAGAAACTACCTCTTTCTAAATTAAAATAATTATTTAACTAAATATAACCACTTACTGACATTTTCTACATCCCCCACATTTAAATAAAGTTTGGTGACAAATTGATGCCTTGACAAGTCTGTACAAGTCATTAAATGAGTTAAAAATATGATAAAATGACACATTTTACACATGAGACATGGTAAAGGACCAATTTAAGACTTAGAAACACCTAAGTGACCATATTAATACATTTTTAAGATAATTTTGATGTTTTACCATGTTTGACCAAGGTTGACCAAAGTTAACTTTAGTTGACTAGACAAGCATAAGGAAGATGAACTTAAACCAAGGCTAGAGTAGGGATGGGTGAGGTGTTTAGACACACATGAGACCCTATTAGACATATGGGAACTTTTGAAAAGTTTTAAATATGTAGGGGTTGATCCAATTTGACTAAAATTCAAATTTGGTCAACACTTTTGATAATTCCTAGGGGTAATATGTTTGCCTATGTTATGGACCATTAGCCTTATCCCATCCATTAGGTGAAGGGAGTAAAATGCACTTGAAAATAGTAGGTTCAGACCTTGAATTGACCAAAAATATAGATGATTGACCTCAAAACACACAAAGGAAAGACAACACACAATAAGACCAATTAAACACATAAAGTGAAGGCACACTTGTGCTACTAAACACTTAAGGAACACAAGACACAACAAAAAGGAAAATATTTATGTACATTAAACTTAAACACACCTCCCTTCTTGGATCAAAAGGGAAGTATCTTGAATCTCCTTCCTCACTAGATGAATGAGGGTGCCAAGCATTCTTACTTTTGGATGTAGTACTAGATGACTGATGCTTCTTTTTTACTCCTTGGCTTGGAATTCCCTTTGATGGATTCATCTCAAACAAGCCTCCAAGGTAGATGGAGTATTATTGACCTTGGAATCATGCTTCATATTGCTATCCCTTTGTCTCATCATGGTATATTTTTATCTCTATGCATGGGATAGCTTGTTGGAAGTCTATATCTTTTTGAAAGGCCTCATTATCCTTCTCATTTGTTAAAACATCTTAAAATCCTTCAAGAAGTGTTGTAACATAGCAATCTAGTAATGTTTCTTGTTCAGACTTTGCCTTCATGGTTGTAGGAGTAGCTTCACATGAGAATATAGAATCAAACTTCAAACTTTCTTTAAAAAATTCATAGTCATTATGGATTAATTCATCATGGTTTAGAGCCTCTCAATGATGATACCTCTAAACATATACTTTCTCTTCAATAGCTTGGGATTGTGTTCTTAAGGTTCTTGTCTTCTAATTATCTTCATATTCTTTGAACATTTACATATATGTGTGCCACATGTCTTCTTTTTGAAACACATCATCTTGCCTACCATGTCTTGTAATTAGCTCTAAAGGACATGTAGGCCCCATGAAACCTTTAACTTCATTATAATTGTCCTCAAATATCTACCACAAGTCATCATCCTTGTCTTGATCAACATCATCAAGGGGAAAAATAAGAGAAACTTCTTCTCTTCTTCTTTGGAAACCAAAAGAAACTTCTTCCAAGGCATCTTCCTCAACACAAGGAATGTCATCTTGATTGCCATTACAATATAAAATCTATTCATATGGAGTCAACCCTTCCTCATCATCAATCTAATCTGAAATCTCCTTCTCCCTCTTAGTGATGCCAATACTAGGCATCCCAAAACTAGGAAGTTTAGCCCAAGAAGGTTCCCAAGGAGTGATGAAACCTGCACCATTAGAAGGCAAAAATGGATCAGTTAGAGGAGGTAGAAATATGGTTTCAATGGCTTCTTAAGGAGGGGTGGGAGGGATTTGAGTAGTATCAAGTTTCTCTTCACTTATAACTTCTCCATTTAAATATGCTTTGTTCTTGTTTTCATAAGCTTCCATTATTTCTTTCCATCTTGGGAAGGTAGGCTTAGATAATTCTCCATGGGGATGAGATGAAAATGGAGGGTTAAATGATAGGATTAATAAACTTGGGGTTTCCTTGGGCTTGGTATCTTATTTTCAACATGGAAAGATAGGCCTAAGAAGCTCTCCATTTTCTACTACCATGATGCATTATCTTAAAATTTGGTTTGCCAATTCAATCTTCTTGTCAAGATGGGCCTCAAAACTCAAACTTCCTTTCTCAAAATATTCTCCAAATAAATCAACCTACTCAATAGTGATGTCCTCCCTCCTTTGGCTACTCTCTTGGATGGACCTCCAAGAAGGGAAACTTTGGGGAATGCATGAAGGACTTGGGTCATTTTGAAACATGTTTAGATTAGTATTTGAGTGGGCAAAGTTGACACACTTGAAGGTTTATTTGGGGTACATTGGGGATGCCAAGATTAATCTAGTTCATGATCTCTCAACCTCTCTTGTAGGTGGAAAATTAGGCCACAAACATTAAACATCTCATTGGTAAGGCCTTTCTAATTATCTCTCTCCATAGGCATCCATTCTATCTTGACTTACTCCAAAGCAGTTCTCACACTCTTAATACAATCACTAGGTATGACTTCACCACAACCATTTATAGTATCAAGGTCTAACATATAACCTTTTTAACCAATGAGATTATTATTGAAACTTTAAATGGAATGACTTGGACAAGAACTAGATAGACTAGGTGAAGCAAAAGCTTGATAGGGCTGATTATAGGTAAGATAGGATTGATAGGGATCATGATAAGCTTGGCGAAGGACTTGTTCATATTGAGAGGGAAAAGGCAAAGATGGATATGTCTCCCCAATTTGTGTTAAGACAAACTCAACATCAAAATTATCCATGAATCACTCATGACAAGTGTATATAACAAGAAAAAAACCTCAAATAGAGTAACTAGACTAATTAACCAGTAGATTTATGCTTGGAGTCACCATTGGTGCTTAGTGAAATTACCTCTAAAGGCTGATATCTTGAGGAGAACACCAAAACACCTAAAATTATTGGAAGAATTGTCCCATTGGGCATGCCAAAAACTATTTTCACTTGAACTTTCACCCCTTGAGGAGACAAAAAGTCTCTCCTCATTCAAGTGGCATAATGGAACCACCTCAGGGCTGTGGGTGACCCAAATTTGAAGTGGATCTCTAGATTAGTGCTAGTTTCTTTGATGTATCACTATAGATCAAACCTATTACTAACTTTTATAGGGATGAAAAGGGATAAATACAATTGAAAACAAATCTAATCAAGGTGAGGTGATAGACCAAATATTTTCTCTACTCACACCATTTACAATGCACTTGGAACTAAAGAGAAGCTTACACATACACTTCATCTAATTGAACACTCCTCTTCTACATCAATGTTTCAACATGGGGTATTGAAAATATATTAGGATAGGAGGACTTATAAAATAGGTCTTCTAGAAACACTAATGGATTAGCTATTCACTATACCTACAATGTACATTAGACACTTCTTGTTGAGCTACAAAAGAGATCTTTTAATTCACACAAGGCATTAGGAAGAGTAACATGTGAAGGTAAGAAAAATACACTTTAAAAAGGCCAACAACCAAATAATTCTCTTAGTTTAATATTTAATGAGGTAAAATAATATTATTAATTAATTCAAGTAAAAAATTTGGTATGGCTTCACCATACCCAGGTGGAGAGATCCATACAACAGCCAAAAAGGCCAGAATTTATAGAAATTATGAGAGGAGAGAGAGAAAGGGAAGCTCAACAGTCACTAAGACACTTTACAATAAAATATAATGAGTTAAAACATCAATTTAATTTGTAATTAGATAGGTCCTAAAATTAAATTTAGGATAAATGTCTCTCACTTCATTTAACTCCTCCAAATGTGGTGTAGATTCTCTCTTTGCTTGCATATGAAACTACCTCCATGATTTGCCTTAAAAAAACTACCTCATCACTACTTAGGGTCAGGTCCAATTATTAATATGAAATGGAGGAGTTAAAAAAATCCCTCACATTCATTTGATTAATCCTTAATCATTTCTATTCCTCTATCCATGAGCAATCATCTCAAATAGTTACAAAATGACTCTTTCTCATGCACCTCTCACACTTGGCACCCAAAACCTTTCCAATTATATAGTTTGACGCATGAAAAAGGAGTTAAGATACCTATAAATATTTTATAATTAATTATTGTCATCAAACCAAAATAAAAAATCTTCCCAATTAGAGTTTTCAGCATTTTCACTAAGTGTTCACTATCTGCCCACTAGACTAGCTAAGGTGAAGAAGATGGTAGGAACACTTGGGGGATTATATGACTCAATATATGATCATGAGGACTTATAAAAAGTCATAATATCTCTCCCAAAGTATTTTTCATCTTTTGAAACTCTTCTAAACCTAGAAAATACACAAATTTGTCAAAACAAGCTCTATTGTACCTCTTATGTATAGGTGTAGTGTATCTTAGTTTCATGGAACATGAACCTAGAGAGTCCTATATACATCCAAGTTTGTTTCATGGAATTTACACCCAATTTTTATGCTTCAATTTCCTTCTTTCTCCAATTGGGTCCTTAATGAGGGTTTTTGAGGGTTTTGGAGTGGTTTCAGGTCTTAACCTTTATTCATGAAGGTTTGATGTCCAAACCATTTATAAATCATTTTTAGAGCATCATAGAAACATCATATAACATATATAATCACATCATATTTCCATAAAAAGTCTCATATAAGTTCTAATCACTCAAACTAGCCATTCATGTCCTTCTCCATGCATTCTGTAGGGTTTAGGTGCCTTATAGCCAATAAAATGGATTTTGATGGAAACATTTTCAAACTTATGGCTAAAACACCTCTAATAGTTCCCAAGAAATATGATTAAATAATTTATAATCTTACTTCATGTCAAAATTGGAATTGACTTCTCAATAGGCTTTAGGTCTAGTGTTGGCTCTAAGGCCTATCTATAACTTTGATGGTTTAGACCATCCAATAGATATTATTTGAGTCTAAGTGTTAAAACATATATTTTTACATTCCCCAAGCATTATTAAACAAGCTATAATTCTTAACCAATGCTACACATGAAAATGACCTCCTTACCTAGCCATAAGCTTTACCATCTCTCATGGTGTTGACTACAACCTTAGATGCATAGAGTACCCTATTTAGTTTTAGATCCTCCTAAAAGTTTTTTTATGTTTCTTCATTTTTATTTAAACTCATCCAACATTTTTGACAAGTTATCAAGCCCTCTAGTTCATGTTTTGATCTCCTTTTCCAAGTTTGTAGGGTCTATGCAAGGGGAAAAGTCCCCCTATCTAAGAAAAATAGGGGGCAATTCCCATATTTTTTAATTAAAAAAAATTGTTGGAAGGGATTATAAAATTACCAAGGATGCTTCATACTAGTTTTTATCCCCTAACTCCAATTATAAGACCTCTAACTTTCCCAACCTCCAAGGCTAACTTTTCCATCCTTGACTGTGAATGTATTTACTTCCACAGTGACACTTTTAAGTGTCTATTGCATGATTTTATGCCTAATCCTATTTTTTTAAAACTCCATTTAAAATATTATAAGGTTATACACCCATCATGAAAATTTCCTATTGTGTTTATGCCTTTTGATGCACCTTTCTTGTTTTAGAATCAAAAAATGATGGTTCTACCTGACTTTGTTAAGCATAGATCATGTTTCTCACTTTAGGGACTCTACCTATAGGTGTCATTTTATCTATAAATCACATCAACACTTTGGATAAAGTTCTCAATCATTTTATTTATAACTATATCTTTCTTGGCATTCAATATGCATCTTAAACCCACTAGACTAGGTACTTCCTTGAATGACTAAGCAACTATGTCATACCCTATTGCTTGTAGGTGTATCTGTCCCTTTTAATTTGTTCATGAAGTTTTAGAGATTAAATTTAAGATTATTTAGGTCATAAAAACATTTTAAATAACAAGGTCATGTAAGCATGATACAACCACACATTTACACACCTATGTTAACCCTTTTATTGTTGACTGAAACAATTCTCCTTGAGACCGTACTGTAGGTCACTATTAGGCTTTGTATAGGGTATGTTAAGGAATTTATGAAATCCTCTCTTTATGTATCATGTCATATATTCATATTTTCCATCCCTTTATGTCCACTTTAGATATATAACACTATCCAATCTCAGTGTTTAAGTTATTGTCCACTTTGTCTTAGTTGATTGAGACATTTTGCCCATTAAGGGTCTGCCTGTAGATGAACATGAGCTCCTTTAGGTCATGTGGTAGATATGTGGCACCTTAAATTTAGGATTAGTGGTATATAATTATTTAATTTCACCTTGGACGTCAAAATTGGTCACTATATGCCCAACTGAGATAAAAGAATAATAGAGCCTACTATAGCTATAATTTTTCAGGTCTATGTATGGATAATGTATGCAAAAGGAGTCAAACACAACTTACACCTCCCTATGATGGTTTATATAATTTATACAAATTATTTATTCATAATCCAAGTCATTTAATCATATAGACATGCCTTGGGGTTGTGGCATTGAGTAAACAGCTTATTGGAATCTCAATCCTGTTGATGTTTTTGAGACATTTTAGTATGTTTCCAAGTAACCTTGGGCTTCTCAAACATTGCCATCATCTAGTCACTTTTCCCTCAAAAATTTAAAGGTAAAATTCCATGGTATAGGATACTAAATTAATTCAATAAGTATTCTCAACTCTAAACTCCTCACCTTTATTTGTATTTCACAAAAGTGCCTGTTCTACCATTTTGGGGGAAATGGTCTTAAACACAAACTCTTCTTTTTAAAATGACTTTTGAATAGCAAGTGTGCTACTAAAAGTTTTAAAAATGCTCTCCAAGTTTAAATACACTTTAAATTCCTCATGAAGATCATAACTTGTCAATCATCCTTCCGTATAACATCTCTAAAACCCTGTTATGCACTTGTAGGTATGTGTTTTTGAGGTGGAGTAGATTTTTGTCACCTTAAGAAATTTTTAGGGCTATTAGGCCATTATAAGGTTAGGATCCTTACAATTTTTTTGTATAATAACCTACATTTTACACAAACTCAAAGTATTTTTACACTTGAAACCAAATCCTTAAATGACCTCAAAGACAATGGAGCTCTTTGTGAAGAAAGAAACAAGTCTGCAAACACAAACAAGCCTAAAAGAGGCTTCTTAGGTTTTTGAGACCTCCAAAGCCAAGAAGATGATAAAACCTATGAATAATTCCTAAGAAACATATGAAACCATAAAATACATCAAACCAAAACTAAAATTTTTGAAACATGCTCAGAAAGGAGAGCCCTCATGGATGACGAAGCATAAAAAGTTGCCTAACATCTTAACAATGGTTCATAAATGAGAATCCATGAAACTAAAACTTATTTACATGAAAATTAAGTCGACTTAGAGTCCTTTCAGTCCTAAAGAGCATTCCTCCCAACTCCACCTATACGACTTGTACCAAGCATTTCAAATTAACCTTTCTTGGCTTGCAAAGGCAAAAAAGATGAAATAAAAGAAAAAACTGAATATTTTGACCTTTATTATTTAAAAAATAATTTTAATGACTTTAGGGATATGAATAGGCACAATCACATGTTTTTAGCTAAAGGTGAGCTTCACAAGTTCGTATAAGTGCCATTAATGGCCTATTTTCAAGGAAAAATTACCTCTTACTGCATGAAACTGCTTCTTGAAATATAAACACTTCCTAACATATTATTAATTATTCCATGTTGAAATAAATATTGATGACAAATTACTCCCTTGACAAGTTCATACAAGTCATTAAATGAGCTAAAATATGACAAAATGACACTTTTTACACATGAGACATGGAAAATAACTAATTTATGACTTAGAAACACCTTATAACACCTAAATGACCATATTATGCCATTTTAAAGATAATTTATACCTTTGAACATGTTTGACTAGGGTTGACCAAAGTTGACTTTGGTTGACTAGACAAGCACAAGGATGATGGACTTAAACCAAGGCTAGAGTAGGGATGAGTGAGGTGTTTAGACACACATGAGACCATATTATACATATGGGAAATTTTTAAAAGTTTCCATATGTATGGGTTGACCCAATTTGACTGAAATTCAAATTTGGTCAACACTTACTTCATATTAGAAATTATGTTGGACCCCCTTTAGCCATTAGTCCTAGTTAAGACCTAATAGGACTTGACTATAATTTGTCACCCAAAACCACTTATAAGTATATTTATATGAATATTATGGATTTTATATGTTTTTCCATGTCCAACACAACTTCTTACACCTTATTTCAAGGCTTCGACAATTTCTATCTCACCTTCATATCATTTGTTCACTAAACCTATAGGGTTTGTTCATCTGGGAGTGCCCTCTATCTGAGATAGAACACAGGGAATATACCCTATTAACTCATGTAAAACAAGTATAGGATGTTATTTATTGAGTGTTTTTTACACTTTTTATAAAGTTACATGGTTATTTCATACTCTTAGCACCCTTAAACACCTTAAAATCTAATACAAACTTGTAGAGAACTCACTCTGTGTAGGTTTTTGTGAGTTGACTGTAGTTACATGTTTTGACCCTTCTATGTTCTATTTTCCCTATTTTGAGAATCTAATGTGATTAAAATCATTATAAAAAATATCTTAAACATGTTCACTATCATTCTTCTATGCCTACTCTTCAAGATATACCTCATGCTTTATAGTCCTAGTTGGCAAGTGAACTATGCATTATGTTCTTGCTCAAAAAAAAAGTGCGTAGAGGTGGTACCTACATGGTTAGACCTTGTATACAATGATTAAATACCTTATTTAAATACTAAATGTCATTTTACATACATATATACTTGTTCTCATCATATTTGTGCTAGGCCATACTCCAAATCACTATGTTCTAGCCCACTATCATGCTACAATTGAGTGTAGTTGACCATTTAGAGAAAAAAGAGGTCTTATAGGTGAATATCAACCCTTGATATCTATGAGTCAAACCCCAAGGTAATTTTAAGGTCTTGGAACTAGATTCAAATAACAAGTTTTCATTATTTTTAGGATTCTAATCCTCCAATGTGTATGTTAAGAGTCTAAAGGTATCTATAGTCAACTATAGGTGACCTTTTTGGGAAGTAAGGTGTACTTGTAGGTGATATTACATATCAATACCATGTTCTCTCACCCTCTTTTATG
Source organism: Torreya grandis (assembly GCA_037957365.1). Taxonomy (NCBI): domain Eukaryota; kingdom Viridiplantae; phylum Streptophyta; class Pinopsida; order Cupressales; family Taxaceae; genus Torreya; species Torreya grandis. The sequence goes on from JARHVA010008465.1 coordinate 75,493, forward strand.
TTATTTATACTATTAGTTCCCTTCTCATTTCTATAGGGTCACTTGACATGGATGTGTGTTCCTATACTTCCATCTTGGACTGTGAAGTTAATTTAGGTTTAAGATACTACAGAGAATATTGCCCTTCTAAAGTGAATAATTACATGATATGGAAGCCTCTTAATCATCACATATTAAAACCAAATTGACACTTTCTTTGTTCAATTCATCTCCCCTATGATAGGTATGTATGATAGGATCATTTAGATTCATCTAGACTCTCTACCATCTCATCATATGGTAGCACCAAAAGTACATAAGGCTTTGCTTTGGAGTTTTTAAAGAAACTTATCCTTAAATCTCGTTCTCTAACTTGAATATGGATTTTCAAGCCTTCCTACATCTTAATGACCTCAATAATTATTCTTATGACATTTTAAACATTCTTAAACATGATGAAGTTCTCTAACATGATCAAAATCTCTTCAAAATACTTTTATATCTCTGTGAGACACACATATATGTGTGCACATAGTTGTAGATAAGAGCAATGAAGGTGAGATATAGGTACCATGAATAGTATATTATTCTTATAACTAGTTACATACATCCTATCAATCTTCCAATTTATCTTTACAACCTTGAAGGACTTCAAGTAAGTCTTATTTTAATGTGATATTCTCTTGTAGGCACCTATAAGTGCACATCAATGGACTGTGTATGGAGTTGAACTGGTTATCACATTTCACATACATCACTTAAGAGATTTGTTTTATTTTTATTGTTGTAAGAAAATGTTCAACCTCTTAAACTCCTTATGACATCTCCATGAACATTATCAAGAACTTCATACACCATGACTCAACTGATTGTAAGTAGAGAACTGATTGTGTTATCTTTTCTTGATTGCAACATTCATGATGTTATCTTGTGAGACTGATATTATAAGGATAAGGTATAAACAAGACATTTAAAACATTAAGAATAACATATCGCCCTCATCTAAAAATTGTTATATGAACAAAGAACTATGCACTTGGTAGAACATGCCTACAACTAGAAATGGAGGTATTAACTTATAACCTGATCTATTTATCTCATCAAGTCACCTCCAAATGTGAAAATAAATATGAAAAACATGAGATAAGGAATTACACATCCTTTAAAATAAAATTCATAAATTTATTTATATGGACTGACTCAAATAGAAGTAGAACCTACAGGGTATGGGGATTATCAAGAAAAATGAGATAACCAATAGCATTTGACAAGATAAATGGTACTAAAAAAATATAGTATATCAATTTTACTTTACAAAACCAATATAATTTGACCTAGAACCTCTCCTACTAGTTATACCATCATAAGACCTATTGACCATTTTTATATGCCTAGTGGAGTGATGGAGAAGAGAAATGGTTTTGGTCCATTTTTGGTACTTAAAAAGTAGATTAATCATGTAAACATAATCAATGAATATTAATTGTCATTTCATTAGGTTACCACATGTTCCATACTCCCCCATAGGCCATACAACTTCCAAAAGTCCCTCTCTTTCAACTATTTTCTTGATTTCACTTAACACCTACAAGTTTTTCAATTAGTACTAACAGGGAATGATATGGTCTGACATATTATATGTAGAAAGGAATTTTATAACACTTTTACACCTTTTAAAGCTATACCACCTTCATTTATGACCCAAATATAATCCTTTTATGACATAAAATGACTTAAGAATGAATGTGACCATGACCAATGTTGATATCATAGTAAATCACATCATAAGGACAATGATACACCCTCTAACATTATAATATACCCTATATAAGTTTTGGACTATATGGGTTTGACCTAATTTTACTTGTGGTCAAAATAGTAAACATTCTTGATGATTTCATAGGGGTGGTATGTTTGTTATGTCAAGACCAGTAGCCTAATCTTATCCATTGGGCCATGGAGTCACCTATGTATAAGTTTGAAACTAAGTTTGCCTTTGAATCCACACCAAACATAAATAAAAGACATAAAATAAGACACACTAAATGAGACAAACATGCATTCAACTAGAACACTTATGGAACACACACAACTGAAAGAAAGACACACACACCTAATCTACTATTTATAAAACCTCATTCTAGAGGTGAAAACATCTTACCATACTTCAACTAAGGTCAAATATGGTTATTCTTTTATCTTTGTCATTGCATGAAAGTATTCTAGTATGTGAAGCATGTCTATCACCAATAAACTGAATATGTAGATGGTTAAGAAACTTACCATCTTTATGTCTTCACATGCCTACAAGTGGACTATCTGGAGCCTTCATGAATGCTATTTTCTACCTTCCAATGACCTTGATTGGAGCTACAATCTTATTGATACTTATTATATCCATTTTATGTTATTCAATCTACAAATTTGGATATATGATAGACTTATCAACCTTGATCTCCCCTTGGATAGACTGTACTTGATGTATATGATCATCAAGTATCTCTTTTTGATTATCCAACACCAATGAATGTGGATTTACCTCAGATAGAGCTCTTGAATATTTTTTAAACACAACAAAATCTACCTTGGACTCATGAGACTCTTCTATGAATGTATAACCTTGGACAATAGATCTATATTCATCTTCCTTCATAACATCACACTCATTTTCAAGCTTGATCAAACACTAAAAAACCTATTGATAAGTTTTATCAAAAATATTAACATCATATATGCAATTTTTTGGAGGAGAAGGGATCTTACCCAACTAGTCAAATTATTAACATATGGTATTGAAACTTTTCCACAAGTCATCTTACTCTTCCTCAATAATGTCATCATCAAAATAAGCTTCATCAATAACAGGTAGAAAGACATCATTCTTCCCAATATGGTGATCAATCAGGTTCTTCAATCCTTCATCATTAGATACATGGATCAAGTAGTTACTCTCAGTAGCTTATGAGAAATAATGTTGAACACTTACCTCCACTTGATCAAATGGTTCATCATGGATGATATAGGTACCAAGATTAATTTTATCAAAGTATGCATAATGATCATGCTCATAAGCATCTACACCATACTCATCTAGAAACAATTTAGTTATTCCCTCAAGCTTGGAAGAATCACAATCATCCACATTAGACTCTTCTTTTTCATTGATTACATAATTCAAATTTGAACTTGCCTCTACATAAGGCTCAATGTGAAATATGGAAATAGGCTAAGTTATTATGGTCACCTTGGTTCCATACCTTATCCTAAAGGTCAATAAGGACCATTTAGAAAAGAGGTATCTACCTTTCTTGGATGTTAAATCTCTTGAAAGGCAGATTGCAAAATGAGTAGGCAAGTCTACAACAATAATGTCTTGAAGGATAGAAAAACTAAGATAGTCATGGAGGAGGACCTTCAAGTTTTAAACCAACCCTATTATCTTTGTAGGTGTACCATGTTGTTCCCAAAATCTGTCACTTGTTTTTGGGGACAACATATCGACTATTTTGGTCCTAAAGGCCAAAATGATCTCTTCCTTTCTCAAAAATGTTTTGAGTATTCAAATTCTTTAATTATTCAAGACTTCTCAGCTAAAGAACTCACAGTTTCAATAGGCAGGCTTTCTCAAAAAGAAGTTCCAACACTTAGGCAATTTCAAGGTTGGTTCAACATTGAGGTTCAATCAAAGGTCCATCGGTAGGCTTCAAGCAAGTGGAATGAACCATTGAACCTTGAACTTTCACAAGTTTAAAGTTTAAAGTGGTTCAAAGGTTCAAAAGGAGTTAAGCACTTCAAAGGATCTAGAAAGTTTGAAGACTTTAGCAAATTCAAAGGTTTAATGACTTTAGCAGAATTAAAGAAAAGAAGGCTTCAAAGAGTTTCAAAGGTTCGAATAGAAGATTCTAGAAGATGTTCAAAGAAAAATATTCTAGAAGAATATTCCAAGCAAATGGTTAAAATGATTGGTTTAACAAATACATTGAACTCATAAAAAGGACTAAGTGAATGTGGCCCTTTGCAAGAAACATTGAACCACTGACCATTGAACCACTTTGAACCGTTGAACCATTAAACTGATGCATTCTAAAGGTTCAAGGTTCAAAGTGGTTCAAGTGACTATGTGATCAGTGATGTCCTTATGGATGTCAAATATAGGGTAATGAAATATCTATTGATTTTCAAAGATGTACACTTGAGAATAAACTCAATGACTAGCCAAAGAAGGAGCCAAAAAATCTAGCTAAAAGTGATAAGATAGCCCTGAGAGCTCAGATCGCCAAGGAAGGAAAAAACATGGCAAGGAAAGAGAGAACAACTATAGGAAATCTAGAAATATCTATAGGAGAGTTATTTCCAGTAGGTGAAATAGTCCACTAGGTGGACATCAGAGAGTGCGAACATTCAAAGGCATGGCCTATTCTTCTGCATTAAGTAAAGGCGAATGGACAACCATGTAAGTGCCATAAATAAAACCAGATGACCCATGCTTAAGAGGAGAGTTTTGAGATGATTCAGAATGCCAAAGTCAAGGCTGATGGCCTTTTCCAGAATGGCCCTGTCATAGGTATTCAAGACATTTAATTCAGCATGGACCATTTTCATGAGAACCAATGCCCAAGTCTTTCTTGGAATGCTATATATTGTAATCTCCCATTTTATAAGGGAGATCTCTCTATTATAGAAGCAAAACTCTGCCCAAATTGAAAGGCATTTCCTGAGACTTTGAGCTCAAATTGTTAATCATATTTATTTATTTGAATGAGAAAACAAGTGACCTTTCAGACTTTGTGCTAGAATAGCTTGTGTTATTTAGGAAATTGTTCTTATTTCTATTTCCTAAAAGCATTCTTGTCCATTTAATTTAACAAGCAAAACTAGTGGAAGTAATCAGGGAGGTGTCCTAAAGCTAACTATGGAGAACTTTGTGATGCCACAATGGTCTTTAGTGTGTTGTTTTTTGTATTTGTGTAAAGGATCTTGGGATGACTTTGTGCCCCCATTTTCCTTCATATATTTCACTCTTTGGTAGTTGAGGTGGAGACTTTGTGCTACACTTCATCGTGATGTGTTACTGCATCTAGTTACTTTTACTACCTAGGAAGGAATCTAGTTTTTGACTGAGTATTACTTCTAAAAGAAGAGAAGTACCTCTAGAAATCACCTAGGAATTCTCCTATGTCTATGAATATCATCTCTAAAAAAAGAGAGATGGATGGTGTTGTCCTACCCTGAGTGTTATTTTTAGCTTATATTTATAGTATATTAATATATCATAGTTATAGGGAACCTCCCCTTGATGAGAGGAGAGATTTTTACACTTTTGATGTGGTCAACCTACACATTTGGCCAATAAATCTCCCTATGCTATGGTTGAAACACCTATTTTACCCTTAGTTAGTTGGTGACAAGATATTCACCCAACAATTTTTGGTGACTCTATTGGGGATCAAACGAGCTATTCCAGTTCTTTTCCATCTCCATATCCTTATACATTTCCATTATATACTCCGATCTATAAAACTAGAGATTTTAGGGATCAAACATTTCATTATTATTGTCTACTTTGCCAGCTCCATGCCAACAATTTTTGGTGACTCCACTGGGGAAGAACGAGCAGTTTGGAGCCTCAAGCTCCAAGCTGAAGTAGGGCCAGTTCTTTTCCATTTTTATTCTATAATTTGGTAGCTCCATGCTATACAAGAAGCCAAAAATCTCAAGGTGTTGTTGACCCTATTTTTGAGTTGGTGTAGTAGAGCATTTTTGATTTGCTTCCTCCACAACCTCACCTTCAACGAACTAGGAGTCTTCCTCCTACCAACACTAGGTCACCAATACAAGGTAAAGCTTCTTTTTCCTCTACTAGTAGAGCTTTGCCTATACATACCCCACCAAGATTTGTTATCCCTCCATTCAATAGTCATAGCATGGAAGCTTAAGGCCCCTAGGGTAACTCTCTTGGTCCCCTAAATCTAACTCCACCTCTACATGAACTACCTCACAGTTCAAGGAAGAATTTCCTCAAGTTCTTTGGTGATGGGAGAGTTCATCCTGATGAGAATATTTCAGCATTTTGCATATCTTGTGGCATGATAGGTGTGGATTATGAGGACATAGTAGTCAAACTATTTTTGGAAACATTGCAAGGGACTTCTACAGACTGGGTTTATCATCTATAGGCCCAGACTATGACTACTTGGAACACCCTCAAAGCCAAATTCGAAGCTAGGTTTAAACCTATAGAAGATGTGCATGCCCTATTAGCTCAGCTCACACAGATGAAGAAGGAGCCTCATGAACCTATGAGGGACTTGATAGCCAAATTTGATAAGCTAAGGAACAAGATTCCTATAATTTCTCAGCCAACAACTGATAATCTCAAATGCTTCTTCATCAACTCTTAGCTGCCTGAAGTGAATTTTTTGCTAAGATGTGTTGGCCACATAGACCTTGCTACAGTGTAGGATTTGGCTACTGAGGTGGAAGATGACCTTATCTTGGTAGGAAAGATAAGAAGAGATCCTAACAAGAGTAAATCTTCTTCATCTTCTAAGAATTTTTGTATAGGCACTACTAATCCTATGGTGCAAAAGATGGCAAATTAGTTGATAACTCTCAAAAAGCAAATGGCACAAGGGATGTCTACTCTTCCTTCATACTGATATATACCAAGGAGGGCATTCCCCAATTAGTCATACCAAGGCAATGTTACCAAGAATCAAGGGAAGCCAAATAGTCTTCCTCCCCCTCAGGGGAAACTTGTTATTGAAGCAGCTCCAACCAACTCAACAGTTGGATACCTTGAAACAGAATCAAATTTTTCTTTCCAATCTGAGTTGAACTAGGAAGATGGCACTGATCTCTTTTTGGAATACCAAGATGAATTAGTTGGTGACTCCAACATTAGTTTCCTAAATTATAGGGATGAACCCAAAAGTAAAGGTGAAACATTTGATGGATCATATGTTGTATTCACCTGGTCCCAGAACCAGTCAGCGCAGCAAGTTGATAAGGAAAAAATAGAGGAGAGATCTCAACCAATAATTTTAACTGCTAAGCGGGCAACCACTTTGCCTTTTCAATCAAAAGACCTGATGATCACTAAAAAGGTAAGTACATCAAGTTTTCCTTCATCTTCTACTTCAAATTTGTAGACCAGTACTACCCCTCCTAAAAACTAGAAGGATGAACTGACTTCCCCTATTCCTAATTTATTTTAGACATTTGATATAATAGACCATGTCAAGAAAACTAAAATTCAAATGTCTAAATTTAAATTCCTGCAGTCCAACCCTAAGTAGTTAGATAAGTTGGTTCAATGTGTAAAGAATAAAACCATCCCTACAGACCCAGCTATTTCAAATGTGACTCCCACATCCACCCAAAATAACCTTTTCATTACTCCTCCTAGTACTCCTAAGAAGATAGAACCATTTTATGTCTCCCTATTGATAAATGGTCATCAGCTAAATAATTGCATCATCGACTCAGGCGCATCTGACAATGTCATGCCTGCCAAAGTGGCAAAATCTATTGGTCTCAAACTAACCAAGACATTTGGGAGATGCTTCTCCATGGAAAAAAAACAAGTCCCTTTACTAGGACAAGTCAAAGATGCCCAATTTGCATTTGTGACCTTTCTAGGAAAAAGAATTAAGATGACAGTCCTGGTGATCTACGTCTCAACCTCTTACAGCATCCTTCTTGGTCAAAATTTTTGCAAGGATGTTGGTGGAGAAATAAGTATGGACCTATTCAAGGCAAGGATCCCTATCGAAGGCATCATGTAGAGGCTACTCCTTGACAAGGAATTGAAGTACATTGTCACCCAAATGACAACCCCCAAAGCTCAAATTCTATTTGAGTCTTTAGGGGTGGGTAATTACTTCTTGACCATAGAGGATGTTCATGTTTCAGTAGATGAAATTCCTATAGGTGGTAATTTAGGAATCGATATAGATGAGACAGTAGAAGAATTAATACAACACATTGTAGGTGCCAAAGGGCCCTCCCCTCTAAATGAAGGAAAATTTGAGAAAGGAGCAATTTTTGGTGGTGTATGGATTTTGGAATTTGATGGCAGCTGCTCTTCTACCAATTTTGGAGCCAAGATTGTTTTAATATCTCCACAAGGAGATATTTTTCCTTATGCTTACAAGTTGTAGTTCAAAAACACCAATAACACTACTGAATATGAATCTCTTCTACTCTGTATAAAGGTTGCTCAAGATAAAGGTGTTAAACTCCATGCCAAAGGAGATGCTGAGCTAGTGGTTTGTCAGGCGAGGACCTGTATCAAACTAAGAATGAAAGATTGTGACATTATCACAATCAGGTATGGGACTTCCTTGAAAGTTTTGATGCTTTCAATATTTCTATAGTACTCAGAGAGCTTCATAATCAAGTAGATTCATTGGTTGTCTCTACAACCCTCATGGTTCCTCACAAAGACTTTAAAGAGCAAAAGTACACTATCAAGCTGGTCTTTCAACCAAGTGTGCCTGATAATGCCAATCATTGGCAAGTGTTTGATGCTGAAAATCAAATTATGTGCTAGACTAAACTAGAAGAATAACAAATTATGGTAATGGACCATACTACTGCACATCAAAATTAGGAAAAGAAACTCTTCTACAAGAGAACAAGGATTCATAATTTTTAGACTAGAAATCAAGTCTTGTTGTGGGCCAAGAGGAGAGAACCAAAAGGTATGAATAGAAAAGTTGATTCCCAGTAGAGATATCCATTCACCAATCATCACTTCTAGGGAGAAAATGGTCTCTTGATGATATATCAAGATAGAATGCCATTTTCAATTCCTCATAGTGGGCAACATCTGAAGCACTTCAATCCTTGAAGTATCATATGACATCAGTTGCACATATTTGTATAGTCTTTAGTTTAGATTTGTTTGGTTCATTTTGTTTTGTTTTTGTGCCTTTCTTTTTGGGTAGCATGACTCTGTAGCCCAATGGCATACATGAAGGCATTGAGATTCTGGATTATACTCCCTTCAATTATTTTTGTAATCGATGGAAGTTCCCCAACTGGAGCCAGCTATTGTTCCCAAAATCCGTCACTTGTTTTTCATGACAACATATCAACTATTTTGGTCTTAAAGGCCAAAATGATCTCTTCCCTTCTCAAAAATGTTCTGAGTATTCAAATTCTTTAATTATTCAAGTCTTCTCAGCTAAAGAACTCACAGGTTTAATAGGTAGGCTTTCTTAGAAAGAAGTTCCAATACTTAGGCAATTTCAAGGCTAGTTCAACACTGACGTTCAATCAAAGGTCCATTGGCTAGATTCAAACAAGTGGAATGAATCATTGAACCAATGAACCATTGAATGTTAAACTTTCACAAGTTTAAAGTTTAAAGTGGTTCAAAGGTTCAAAAGGAGTTAAGCACTTCAAAGGATCTAGAAAGTTTGAAGACTTTGGCAAGTTCAAAGGTTCAATGACTTCGGTGGACTTAAAGAAAAGAAGGCTTCAAAGAGTTTTAAAGGTTCAAATGGAAGATTCTAGAAGATGTTAAAAGTAGAATATTCCAAAATAATATTCTAATCAAATGGTTCAAATGATTAGTTCAACAAATACATTGAACTCATAAAAAGGACTAAGTGAACGCAGCCCTTTGTAAGAAACATTGAACCGTCAACCATTGAACCACTTTGAACTGTTGAACCAATGAACTGATGTATTACAAAGGTTCAAGGTTTAAATTAGTTCAAGTGACTAAGTGATCAGTGACATCCCCATAGATGTCAAATATAGGGTAATGAAATATCCATTGATTTTCAAAGATGTACACCTGAGAACAAACTCAGCGACCAGCCAAAGGAGCTAAAAAATCTAGTTAAAAGTGAGAAGATAGCCTTGAGAGCTTAGATCACCAAGGAAGGAAAATATGTGGCAATAAAAGAGAGAAAAACTATAAGAAATCTAGAAATATATGTAGGAGAGTTATTTCTAGAAGGTGAAACAGTCCACCAGGTGGACATCAGAGAGCACAAACATTTAAAGGCATGGCCTATTTTTTTGCATTAAGTAAAGGTGAATGGACAGCCGTGTAAGCAACATAAAGAATATTAGATGACCCATGCTTAGGAAAAGACATTTGAGATGATTCATAATGCCAAAGTCAAGGCCGATGACCTTTTCCAGAATGGCCCTGTCATAGGTATTCAAGACATTTAATTTAGCATGGGTTGTTTTCATGAAAACCAGTGCCCAAGTCTTTCTTAGAATGCTATATATTATAATCTCCCATTTTATAAGGGATATCTCTCTATTATAGAAGCAAAACTCTACCCAAATTGAAAGGCATTTCTTGTGACTTTGAGCTTAGATTGTTAATCATATTTCTTTATTTGAATGAGAAAACAAGTGACTTTTTAGACTTTGTGCTGGAATAGCTTATGTTATTTAGGAAATTTATCTTATGTCTATTTCTTAGAACCATTCTTGTCCATTTAATTTAATAATTAGAACTAATGGAAGTAATCAGGAAGGTGTCCTAAAGCCGACTGTGGAGAGACTTTATGCTACCATAATGGTATTTAGTGTGTTGTTTTCTATATCTGTGTAAAGGATCTTAGGACAACTTTGTGCCCCCATTATCCTTCATATATTTCAATCTTTGGTAGTTGAGGTGGATGATTTGTGCTACACTTCATCCTGCTATGTTACTACATCCAGTTACTTTTACTACCCAAGAAGGAATCTGGTTGTTGACTGTGTATTACTTTTGAAAGAAGAGAAGTACCTCGAGTGATCACCTAGGAATTCTTCTATGTCTATGAACATCATCTCTAAAAATGGAGATATGGATGGTGTTATCCTACCCTTAGTGTTATTTTCAGTTTATATTTATAGTATATTAATATATCATAGTTATAGGGAACCTCCCCTTAATGAGAGGAGATATTTGTCCCATTTTGATGTGGTCGACCTACACATTTGGCTGATAAATCTCCCTATGCTGTGGTTGAAACACCTATTTTTCCCTCAATTAGATGGTGACAAAATATTCACCCAGTGTACCAAATAACTAAAGTAATCCATTATTATATGGTTCATATTTTAGGCCCAATTTATTAGTTACAATCTTGGGCATGACTAATGTAGAAGCACCACTATCAATTATGTAATTATGGACTAGTTTTTCATCCACTATAAGAGTGAGGTAAAATGGTGGAGGCTTCTCAGCTTTAGTAGATGGTTCCACAATGTTTATAGGGGAATTTTTAAGATCTACATGACCATGGATATTGATTGGAGGTGAAGGACTAATAGGGATAATGGATAGCTATTTTTTTAAGAGATCCTTTTGACTAATCATATAGAGGACATCCCAAAGGGAAATGGATACCTTGGAATTATTTAATGAATCCACTATGTTTAAATTATAAATGCTTACCTTATCTTGAGTCCTTAGAGGTAAATAATTTATTGGAATTTGAGGAATTGAGGTGCCTTTAGTAGACCTTACCACATTTTGATTTGGAAGAGGTGTAGGAGTGTTTGGGAATGTCGTGTTTGTAATCATGCCTTACTACCTTAGAAGATTATTATAAGAACTTATAGACACATTATTATTACCACCTAAATATCTCCTCCTAGCTCTAGTGTTATCTTCAATATAAGTTCCTTGATTGAGCACAAAAGTGTCCTAAACTAGGAAGTTGGTGAAGTTTTCTCCTTGAGGATGCCAACATTCATTTTCTTGTATCATGACTTCATCTTCAATTTTTAGGAGATTAGTGAATCCTCCTTAGGTAAATAGATCTTGTTATCCACCCTAAATTAGATCCATGAATTGGCCTTGTTACCAATATTCTCCTTGCACCAAATTGATATGCACTAGTATCATCTCTCTTATGTTGGAAGTAGAATTAATATTGTACACATTAGAAATCCTATTGAAGTTTCATTTCCTTTGACCTGTCGCTCTCAGATATTATTAACCATATTGATTCTAATAAGGATAGAGGCTATGATTATCATTTAGTTTCATATTGGCTTGCCTAAGATAAGTTTCTAAGGCTTGAATCCTTTCATATGGATCATGTTCATCTACCTTTGTAGGATTAATATTTGGCTTGGAATTTTCACTTGGAACCTATGCAACATTTGGAGTAGTAGTAGGAACATTAGGTAGTAGAGGCATAGACATTTTAGGAAGAAACTTTACATCTTGAGTGAGGACATTATTAGATCTAATGGCAAGTTCATATGCTTTGAGAAGAGTGAGACCACCCATAGATTGTATCATGATTGTAATATTAGTATTAATGGATCTCAATTATGTAGAAAAGACATCTAGAAGGTGGTATCATGGGAAGAGGCAACTTATAACAAGTCTTTTAGAACCTTGAATTGAATTCATGCATAATTTCCTTGGGGGATATTTTGATCAGATTGATTTGATGTATGAGTGAAGTGTGGTCACTCTCATCCTCAAATATTGAAGTTAGAAACATTTCAAATTCATCACATGTTGTGATGCATCCATCATCCAAAGTCCTATACTAATCAAGTTCTTTCCCTAGAATGGACATCACAAGGAGTCTAATGGAAATATTTTCCTCAATGACATTTTTAAAACTACAAAAATTGAAGATATCTCTGATGTGTTCACTAGGTGTGACATGACCTTCACCATTGAATATAGGCACACTCTTTGTAGCATTAGGGGAAATGGAATCATAGGCATCAAGATGGTTTGGATTTTTAGTATTGAAGGTATGAAATGCATGTTGCCTATCCATTATTTTTTCAATTTATTCACTTTATTGTTATAAAAATCCTCTTGATCCTCAAATAATAAAATAGGCTAAGGGTGTTAAACTTTAAAAGGAAGTTCAAGCTAAATAGGTGTATTGATAAGACTGAACACTCTACTAGAAGATGACCTAATAAGTTCCATGAAGAATGATAATAAATATATGACAAAATTTTTTATCTAAAACCATATTTTACCTTAAATAGAGTCACCAAATGCTGAGTAGAAACCCATTTGTAGCTGATGTTGTAAAGACTAACATTTACATTGACAAGTTTTCTTTAGAATAATGGGTCCAATTGGGTTTGCAAAAACTATTGTCACCAAATCCTATATAATAGAGGATGTTTTTTTAAAACCTACTATATATTTTTGAAACATGGTAATACTTCTAGGTATGTGGTTTTACCTATAGTAGAAGTAGACCTCTAGGTTTAAGGGCGAGTTCCTTGAATTGATCTTGAAATTCTTATCACCTACTCTAAATATTTCTTGTGGGAAAAGAGACATAAATATACATGAAAGGAAACTAATCTAAGGAGGTGATACACCATGATAATTTTCATAATGTTATCATACTTCTTTCACTAAGAAACAAGGCCTACAAACTATCTTTCAAGCCCTAAGATGTTCTAACATAAGTGTTTTAATAAATAGGTGATATGCATGAGACAACTCAATGTGAGTAGGCAAAATATCATATTAATATATATAAGGAAAATTTTACACTTTAAAGGACCCTAACACACTATTTACACTCTATATGACTTGTTATAATGAGAACTCTTGCATAAACATGAAAGTATAAGGAGAAGCAAGGATAGAACTTATCACTAAACCTCACCATTCATCACTTCACACACTTATAAAAAATGTTCATAAACTCAAAACAAGATTTCATTTATTTTTCAAAATAAAATTACAACATAAAAGCAATATGGCTTCACCATATATGGAGTGGAATTATTCAATAAGAGCCAAAATGGTAGTACTTATATAATTTGAAAGAGGATAGAAGAGAATGAAGTATACAAGTCACTAAACCACTTGTCAAGATGAGAGATGGAGTTAAATATACAAGAGAAATGAATATGAAAAAGACCATTAAATGTCCATTTGGAAAATTTTCCCTCAAACGAATGTGACTCCTCAAATGTGATGTAGGACTCTTTAACTTGCTCCTTGAAAACTACCTTCATCATTTAGGCTTTCTTGAGCACTCCATAATAGATAGGGGATAAATGAGATAATTTCACTATGAAAGTGGGGTTATAAATAAACCCCAACATGCATTGGTTGTGTCCCTAATCACTGAAATTCTTCTAGATATAATTTATCACTACTTGTAATTATGATCACCCTCATTTCACTCACCCTTCACACTTGGCACCAAAGAGGTATTCATTTTTCCAATATAATATATATATTAGACTGTATAAAAAATTTCAAGAGCCCTCATTCCCTTATATCCATTAGGTAGACCTTAAAAATCATACCAATTGGAGTTTTCATCTTCTCACCTTGTGATCACTCCTTGTTCACTATGCTAGTTTGGACTGGCAGAGATGAAGGTATTTGAATAGGTAATTATGTGTTTATGTGAGGTAATAAATGAACAAGAGAGGTTATATTAGGTCCCAATCTTCCTCCCAAAGTGATTTTAATAATTTTAAACCCTTATGTACCTACAAAACACATAAATATATCAATAAAATCCATTTTACACCCTATTTATATAAGTATGGTAAAATTCAAGCTAATGGGAAGGAGCCCTAGAGAGTTATCTACAAGCCCAAATCACTTTCATACCTAAAATAGCTCATTTGGATGCCTTTCCATCTTCATCTTTCCCATCAGGTAATTATCAAGGGTTTTAGGTAGTTTTAGCTATTAGAAGTACTATTACTAAGAGGGGGAATCAATGAATCAAGATATTTTAAAACTTTAGTTTAAATCCTTCAAACCCTTAGTCATACACCATAAGAAATCAAGAAGTAAATAACCCACTCATAGCAATGAACATGAAAGATAAGCAAGATAACACAAGATCTATGTGGGAAACCCTCTTGGGGTAGAAAACCCACTCTCAAGCTTGAAAAAACATGGACTAATTTTCCTATAAGATTATTACAAACATGAGACTTTAGTGAAGTACCCACTTCACAAGGAGCTTTAACCCTCAAAGATGATAAGCACCAACTTAACATCTATGAAATGAATAACTCAAGAACTTTTATTGCTTCTTAATATGATGGAAAAACCCTAAAAAAACACCTCATTCAATCTTCTTCACTCATTCAAACCTTCACACACAATCAAGTCATCCAAAATCTTCTTTTAGATCAATGTACACACATTTTCTTGTTCTCATACATCAAACCTATAAATTCAAAATTAGAATTATGACCAAAATTTCATACATGCAATCTGCACTCTGATTTACCTCTCAAGACATCCACAAGCCTCTCACACCTTTCACAAATCTTTTTCTCATCTACTTACTTCTATAACCAGCATAATTAGTCTAATTATACCTTGTACTTATGCCACACTTTTCCTTTAATCTATCTTGGTAGGATAATATTCTTTACATATTTTAACCACACTTAACATATATCCATAGAATTTTACATGTGAGAGTCACACTGTTCATAGTTTTCTCATTACCTCATTAGCCCCAAACCACCATTAGGTCCTAGTGAGACCTAAACCAATTAGGCCTTCATACTCACATGCTACATGTGAGACTACTTGGACCACCTTCATCCTTAAAAGTGCTTCTAACACATCAAACCTATCTCCAGTATCCCCTTTCTCACTCTCATATGGGTCCATGACACCTGGAACACCAAATTAATACTTGAACCTACCAGTTAGGTTTCCTTACTCTTCAGGCCTTTATACACAAAAAATATAGTCTTAAACTTTTGAAGCAACTACTTAAATCTTTCACATAACCATATTATTATATCATATGGTTGAAACTTTTATGACCTATGAAACACTTCAATGTGCCTTATACACTTCAACACAAGCTCTAAGCACTTAAAACAACTCTCTCAAAATGACCACTCAAGTTGGTCACACATAGTCAAAATACATTTATACTATTTTGATTCTCTATATCTGATCAGGGGCATATCATGACATAAAATAATTTTTCATAATATTTATAGACTTATATAATATCTCCATATTCATTTTCTTCTTTAATTATACTCAAAATTCTTCCAACTCACTCCTGCAACATGGTCACTCAATGTATCAATGCATTCAACAGACACATTCAACTTCTAAGCAATTGTTCATAATGAATATAGATTGGTAAAACCTCAAAAATTCATAAATAAAGTCCTCATGTAATATATAATACTATCTTAAATACCTTTTATCTTGAAACATCAAAATACCATCAAGAACTCTATAATTATCCTTCTTGGGTCACTTACAGAATATGGTCAAACACATAGTCAAATTTGGAGATTAATATATTTTATTGTATAAACATTAAATACTTATAAAAAAATTTATGGATGAAACTTTAAGTCCTTTATAAATTTTATTTTAACTTCATCATCAAATTATGCATATATCAAAAGTTATGGCTCAAACACTATAGACTAGTGTTTCCTTTATTAATCTGAATGCCAACAGTCATTGTGTAAATGCAAATATTATAGACATGTGTCTTCATATCATGCTCCTTGAAATATAGATAAAAATCACTCCATAAATATACTTAGGATTATCCTATTATTTACCTTGCATTTTTCACCATCGGTCTTAGATCCTTGCTTCTGAGATCAAGCCACTTGGTAATCTCGTGTGCCTTTTATGGACCCTACTTGTTAGAATTAATACGCTTATTCCACTTGGTATTACTAAATGCATTATAAGCATGCAATTCACTTATTGACTTAATACACACCATTTATCTTGATTTGAACTTCCATTATTTATAAACTTGTCACCCTCACATGCCTTTTGAGCACATTGACTATTTGACTCTAATGAACTTCTGCCACTTGGTAACCCCACATGCCTTTTGAGCATCCTTCGACATATTGACTAAATACACACTATTGGATCACTAATGACAAGATCACAGACATCATTAGATAATTATATGGTCAACTTAACTTATTTATATTATATCTATGATCTGATTAAATTCTCTCTATAGATATTTGATAATGTAAATTTGGCTAAGTATGGGAACTTAGTGAACTCTACCTAAGAAGCCAAATTTGCACCTTAATAACTTTTTCTATGTGCCATGTCCAAAATTTAAATTTGAAACACATGATAAAATCTAATATGGGAATATATCCATCTATCAACCTTCTCATAAAACCTTCACATGTATGAAAAATGATATCATCAAAATGCTTACTTAGCCTTATCTGTCAAGATGACTACTTGAGCTTAGACCTTTATATGACTTCTTTTATGAATCCATTTCACTTACATAAGCACTCTAATCACTAATAAAAACCTATAGTGTCTATAAAATATTTCCATACCATAAAAATCATCCATTAATTTCCTTACTAAGTAAACCACTAAAGAACCATGCAAGAACAATGAATAACATTTAAATGCACTTTTTCATTGTCATTATATCATACATGACACCTCATCAACATCCTTGGTCATCTTAGAGACATCATTGACAAACCTCCAACAACTACCCCCTTTATAATTTATTTCAAACACCAATACAAAGCTTATGCATAGACTCTATATGTTTATTCATGTACTTTCTCCCTCTTTAACATAATGATAAAGTGGGCTCATATTCTAATCTTAAGGAACTAAAAATACTTCAAGAACCAACAATAGGAAAGTACCATATCTAAGAGTTGATACAAACTCCCCCTATCATTATGCATACCTCTTTTTACCTTTAGGTTATCAAACATACCCCATGACTACACTCTTCTTTGATCATACATAGATGATATGAAGATAAAGCATTCATGAACATAAAAAAACTACATGAACTTACCTTAAACACATTAAGAGGGACTCCTCCTAAGGCACCTAAGCTTAGGCACCCTTTTGAGCATCTTCAGACCATTAAAAATGATGAATCAACATAATTGACTTCATACCTTCTCTCTCAAATTCTACTACATATTCATTTGATCTTAATACATGACCATTTACAAATATCACCCTTGTTTATGCATGAGGATTAAATACATTGTCAAAAACATGACCTGGTTTTATCAAGTCATCACACAAATATGCTTCAAATGATAACTATATCAGACATCTTCATATCTCCACCATGAATAACATATCTCACATATGCTCCCCCTCACATCATGCATAGTTCTTTAAGCATTTCAAACTATCTAAGTTATCCCCCCTAACTCCACACTCCCCCTGGATCATGATATTTTCAAAAAGACTTCTCAAAAAACTAGATCTACTAGCAACTCTTTAATACTATCCACACTCAGTCAATACCCTTATGAAACAACCAATATATTTTATACCTTTATTATATCAAATTAAAAAACTAAAGAAAACATGAATAACTCTAATAATTATCTCAAAACAATTTCCTTTTGTCCTCTACAAGCCATCATGGTTTAGAACCTTTTTAAAGTACTCTTATGGAGTTATCTCATCTTCAGAACATTGTGAACTCCATGATAGAAAAAAATTGTCATATATAAAACTCTAAGACCATATTCATGATATAAAAGATATGAAAACACATTCTCCTCATCCTCCATATCAACTTTGTCTTTATTCTTTCAACATTTGATCAATCAATTTAAGCAACAAAAATTGATTACCAAAAAACCCTAAAGACACCTTGAGAACAATAGAAAACAATCAACATACCTTTCTATGAAAATATAACATTATGAAAAATAACCATCCTTTATTAGACACCTAGAGACCTCCATTCCCTACTTGTAGTACTTTCACACACAACTTCATTCAACTATTTGACTAACCAAATCATCCTTTAGATCACTAAACTTTTTCATGTCCTTTCATAGTAAATCAACACATCTTCTCATGACCTTTATTTTCATATAACAACAATAAAAAACACAACTAACATCCACCATTCTTATTCTTTTTGATAAGCATCTCATTGAAGCCTAGATAGAGACACCCTTAACCCACAATGTCATAGAACAATGTGAAACTAGGAGTTGCCCACAACTCCTCATATGCTCTCTCCTTATTGGATAAATTGAACTAATGATTCCTTATCTTCTTATTTTATTTTAATAAATCATCTTATTTATCTTCTTTATCAATTTCCTTTTCTTCTAAAATTGTATTGATAATACATGGAGAAAACAAATATTATTGACATACCTTTTCACTTGAAGTATCAGTATCACATTTCAATTCATCAACACTTGACATTATCAACTGATATTATTTATAGGAAATTTTCTCAAAAACATTAAGATGTTCCCTTGTATCCTCTTCATTCCCAAAATGAGTAGACAATGATATCTCTTGATTCTCTTCAACCTTTTTAGCATTCTCTACCATGGTAAATAGTCCACTTGGACTTCTAGATTAATCATGGCACATACTTTCCACTTTTGGTTTCCATAACCATGTGTGGCCTCTTCCTTACACACTAAGAGATTCATATACCTTATTTTTATTTGATAACTCATTCAACCTATTCTTTTAATAGCTCACAATGTGACCAACTCTATGACATCTATATCAAACCATTCTTCTTGAAGTGAACTCATCTTGCCTTACCTAATTTGGAAAAAATATTGCAAAGTGTCCTATGTCATAAGAACCAAAGTACTCAATTTTTCTCATGTTATTTGATTGATGATTTCATTCATTCTCACCAGGTCTTCTACACTCTCTATCCCTATGACCAAATTTATTATAAGTATAGTAGTAACCATTGAAATTTGCATACCTCATGGCATTTTGTTGTCTAATCTAATTTTTACTCATTCTACCAACACTTTCATTCCTTGACTAAGGATTGATCTTCAAGGTCTGATTTTATTTATTCATATTGTTATTTATCTTGTCTTGAGTTACATTCTTTTGTTCTTCTTTGTAACCAAGTCCAGTTCTATCACTAGCATGCTTTTGACTATTTAGAATGTTGTCTAGATCACTTGAGCTCTTTTCAAACATCACATATGAATTAATCTTACTATATGTCTTTTATAACTAATCTTTCAATGACTTATTTTCAATAACATACCTTGAACACTCAACTTATTTAGCTTTTAGGCTTGTAGATAGGATTTTTAAATGACAACTAAGATGCTTGACTATATATTCATACTCCTTGGTGTCTTCATTTATTCTTTCCTCAAACACATTAAATTGGTCTTCATAGCCATTTATTTAAGACTTAAACTTCTTTGTTTTATTCTCCTCAATCTTCAGATCTTCAAGGGTATTCATCAATTCAATCTCACAGATTACCTAGTCTTCTTCATCTATATCACCTAAACCACTTCCAAACCATGTAGATTCTTATTGATATGAGAATATAATTTCTTTAGCCATGAAGAGAGCTTCATATTTAGTATGACCATCATCTTCATGACCATTCTCAAAATCACTACCATCATTCTCATATTATGGGTTGTAATACCCCTTGGTGTAGAGAGTCCTCTAATCCTTATAAATCTTCTTTTGGTCATTATACCTTTTGAAATTATTCTTTCTCTTATCAAGGCTAAATTTATTTTTGTCATTACTTGATCTTTTTCATGTTCTTCATTACCATTTTGCTTATTCCTATGAGGAAACTTATTTTCAAAGTGACCTATCTCTCCATAATTAAAACATTTGAAAGGAAGTTTATCCTTAAACTTGCTTGAACCTATTTTTAGTTTTCTTGTTAATAGAGATATTATTTTATCATCATCAATATCATAAATGTCATCATCCTTGACCTTATTACCTTATAATTTCTACTTTATCTTCTTTTCTACATTGAAAGATACTTCTTTCTTTGGTGGTTTGTACTCATTAATTCTCATATCATAGGCAAAAATAATAGCTACTTCTTTCTTTGCTACTTTTTGAGATCATGACTTTCTTCTGTAGCAAAAAATTTTGAATCAAATTTTAAAGTGAGACACCTTAATACATTTTACACTATAGTGCCTTCTTCAATAACCTCTCCCATGACTTTAATCATATTCACTACCTCATAGACTCTTAGAAGATAAGAAGCCATAGTATCCTCTTTCTTTATTTTGAGACTTTCAAATTGCCTTTGGTAGGTTTGCAGTTTGGCCAACTTGACTTTTGAATCTCCTTCATAGATGAGCTATAATTTGTCCTAAATCTCCTTGGTAGACTTGCAAGGGATTACCTTTGTGATCTTAGACTTAGAAGGATGAAAAATGATAACATTCATAGATTTTGAATTGTTCTCACTTAGCTTCTTGTATATAACACTAGTTAGAGGAGTAAGTGGATGGAATAACCATCTAGAATAGATTTCCAAGTGTCAAACCCTAAATACATGATGTAGGTATTCATTATTACACTCTATAAAGCATAATTTGGTCTATTAAACAATGGAGATCACTTAATATAGAAATCTTCAAAGCTTATCATTGTACCTTAGATTACCTTCAAGTGGTTAAACTTGTACAAAAGATCATGCTCTGATAACAATTGTTAGAGGTATAATCAATAAGAGGGGGATGAATTAGTGAATTAAGATATTTGAAAAATTTAATCTAAATCCTTCAAACCCTTAGTCATACACCATAAGCAATCAAGAATCAAATAACCCACTCATATCAATGAATATGAAAGATAAGTAAAACAACATAAGATCTATGTGGGAAACCTTCTTGGGGGAGAAAACACACTCTTAAGCCTAAAAACACATAGACTACTTATCTTATAAGATGATTACAAACATGACACTTTATTAAAGCTCCCACTTCACAGGAAGCACCAACTCCTAATGATGATAAGCACCAACTTGCCTAAGATGTTGAGCACCAACATAATATCTATGAAATGAGAAACTCTATAACTCTAATTGCTTCTCAATCTGATGGAAAAACCTTGGAAAAAAACCTCCTTCAATTATATTCACTCATTCAAACCCTCACACACAAGCACGACATCCAAAGCCACATTTTGAATCAATCTACACACATTCACTTATTCTCATGCATTAAACCTATAAATTCAACATTATAATTATGATCAAAAGGTCACACATGTAATTTTCACTTTGATTTACTTCTCATGACATACACATGGCTCTCATAACCTTCATTAATATTTTTCTCATCTACACATTTTTTCAACTTCTCAATTAGTCCAATTAGAGATTATACTTATATGACACTCATCCTTTAACCCATATTGGTTGACCAAGATGCTTTACATATTAAAACCAAACTTAACATATAGCTATACACATATTACATGTGATAACCAAACTCTTCATAGGTCAGTCTATTGTATCCAACACCCCCTTTTTCCATAAGGAAATGAGGATTCAATAAGATATTAATCTGGAACCTTATTCATATGTCTATTCAAGTTTTGGGAAGTCTAAAAGACATTTAAATTTCTTGGTAGATGATATTGGAATTATGTTTATGAACTAACTTGTGTATTATAGGTAAACTCTTCAGGTTCATAGTCTTCAGGCTAATTTATTTGGTCTTCTTTCAAGGGTACCTTTTCAGATGTTATGTTTCAAGAAAATATTATATATTATTTTCTTTTGGGCTTATTTTTCAAATAACCTTATTTTGTCAAATAAATTATTGCATACTTTTTATCTGAAACAATTCTCTCAAAAGAATCTGGTCTATGGACTCATTGCCTTAAGGAATTCTAGACCACATGCACTTTCCCCAAAACAAATTTATTAATGGATAATCCCTTTTAATCTATCCAACTTATCCTTCATAACTTTTGGAATTAAATTTATCCATATAAGATTACCTTTTATAAGTTTGGATCTACCCTTCAACCTTCATGAATTAGACCCTTTATTTTCCTTCCACTTACCCTTTAGAACCCTTCTAATTATGACTTCAGCCTTTTCAAATTAAACCATCTACCCCTTCTTGACCATTTATTTTAGGGAACATACCCTTCAGTTTTATGTGGCCTACCCTTTGACATTTTGTAATTTCCTTCAGAACTTTTTCAAGTACCCTTTCTATCCCAACCTACCCTCCAAGATTTATGGGAGTGTCCTTCAAAAAAATTGTTGTTTCCTTTTTTTCCATCAAAATTCCTTTAGCATTGTTATTATTTCCCTTTTCCCTTTCCTTTAGAACATTTTTTCCATGCCTTTGCCAATTCATTTGGACATTTTGTCAAAAATAAATCCCCCAAAATAAATCCTTTGGAACCTTTTAAAAGGATCCTTTGCCCTAAACCATTTCTTTTGGAATTATTGTTTTAGACATTTTGTTCTAATGTAAAACCCTCAAGATAATTCCCCCAAAGGTCACATGTCCTTCAGACCTCTTGAACCAACCCTTCAAATATTTTGAAGGTTACCTTTTGGCCTTTTTAAATTGACCACTTAACCTTATATACCTTTGAAGTGACCCTTAACCATATGAAAGTAACCTTTGGATATCAAAGGTGCCCTTTAGCCCTCCAAAACTACCCTTTTGTAATTTTAGAAGTGCCCTTTGGCATTTATGAAGTAGATACTTTGGGGATTTTTTCATAAACAAAATACACTAAAAAGTGGACCCTTCAGACCAAAATTACCCTTTGGGGAGTTTGAAAATACCCTTTAGCCATGAATTAACCCTTTAGGATAATTATTTCAAGACTTATACCCAATTAAAGGACTCCATAATAATTTCCACAATCACTTTGTTTGAAATAATTCCCCTAAGGGAATTATACATGAACATAGACCTGAAAGTGTTTTTCTGACACTATGCTCCTAAGTGGTTTATTATGAAAAACACTGTTGAAATTATGCCATATTTATATAAATAAAAATTAGAAAATTCTTATTTGATAAGTGCTAAAGGCCCCAACCAACTCAAGCTAACAAGTTTGAGAAGGGAACATTGCATATTTAATATTACACAAATTGGTATTCAATGCATGATCCTATATAAATGATATACAACCATTAAAGATGCCATTTCCATCCAAGTTATCTTAAAATTTAAGAATCCTCATTTTTAAATAATGGCTAAGAGCCCTAGGTTCTAATTTAAAGAATATACAGGGAGCAATAATAAATCTAGAGCCAAATTGATTGCATCAATATACATTTATACATAACATGTATCATGTTGAGCAAGATACAATAACGAACATGTAGCTATGACTTCCTCATCCAAGAAATTTTGAGGAAAAAATCCTCTATATACCTTCTCAATCAAGGATTCCATAGAATTCAAGGATACGGTCTTTGATGTAGAGGTGTTTAAAGATAAGTATCACAATTACTCATAATTCTCAGAGGCTATTGATTTAGTTGATATGTTTTTACTAGATGATGAGATAGTAATGGTAGAAAGACTATTCATTCATAAAATTATAGCCTACAATCACCAAACATTACACTTCACCACAAAAAAACTATAGGTTATACCATGTATAGACTTGCTTAGGTATTTACTCTTTTCTGGCAAAATATCACAAGATTCCTACCTCTTACACTCTCGTAACGACATAATGGTCATATGTATCTCTAGGAATAAATTTCAAAGATATCTATCGCTTATTATACTAAATGTCTACTAGAACAAACACACTTGGGTATAATTCAAAGCTAAAACCTCAATCCCAAAGGAGTTATCCTCATAATTGATCTTAGGATAGTCCATCACTTGGAAAGGAATGAAGCTAAAGGGGGTGATTCTAATTGACAAATTTAGAATGGGAATCCAAATAGGTATGTCCTTACTCAATAGATTATATGAGATGCCCAACATATATTTTGTAAACTTATATTGGGTTCCATTACTACATATGATGTTATCACATGATGTTGCTTATGCCTTGAGGAAGGTAATTATTTTGAGATTGAAAGAGAAATTTCTACATAAAGATAAATGTCCCACCCCCAAAAGAGACATTTTTATGATGTCATATTTGGTCAATGGAATCAATGGGATGTATTACAAATACTTGGTAAATCTATGGTCTTTGTCCATAGATTGCATAAAAAATAGGATCTATAACCATTTTAAATTCATGAACATATATGCTTACCATAAGCATATGGCTAGAATATGTGAAGACAATTACCCACATGTGAGGCAATCCATTCATGGCTCACCTATGCCTTAGCTTGGAGAGAAAATTTTAAAGAATTTGAGTGGAAAGAGAGATTATTTCCTATACCTAGACATTATTGTCATCATGGTTTGGGGAAATAAGGTGGAACCCCTATGTCTCCTAAGGTATGTACTTGACAAGTTGGTAAAATAAGAGATTGCTTTGCATTTATGGAATATCATTAAGGAATACTTAGCCAAGAAGAATAAAGGCTTATTCTTTGGAAGCCTAATTTCAATAGGAAGGATGTTCTAATAGATAAGGAAACATCTTGGAGATGTTGGAGGCAATAGGAATCATTATGGATTCCTTATAATGGCACGTAGAGATTGGGACCCCCATGGGCATATCCAATAGCATAGTCATGGCTTCAACATTCCTTATTACCCCCATCCCTATTTTTATGACTTTATATTTATGAATTATAAGATAGATGAAGAGGTGTTTTAGAAAGCACAAATTACTAGATTATAGGAGGATCACTTGAAAATGATCCAAGTTGAGCCTGCTATTTCAAATAAGGAACTAGATAGTAGAAGAGCCCTCTTCAAAGAATGGTAGCATTCAAATTTTTGGATAGGGAAATCTAGAGGGTAGGAATCTTCCTCATCCTAATGACCTCTATTAAAATTGAAATTGAAATTAGATAAAAAAAAGAGCCTATGCTCTCTAAGCCTAGTACATAGAGAGATTCAAAAAGGGGACATCCAATCAACTTGGACTATGATGAGGATTCAGATGAGATTAAAAATATTCCTACTACCAACACTATTCAAGTTCTTATGGCCACCCCTTATATGTCTACTATTTCATCTACTATGGTGGCTACTTCATAAGTGGTAGAATCCACTTTTTAGGGCTTGCCCATTAAATAAAAGACCCATTTCATCTTTACTAGAATGCCCAAGACTCCTATAGGTATCCCCACAATGCATACATCTCAAAGCTTTCCTATTCCACACCTGAGCTCATAGCCAAGTATAGGAGACAAAGTTATCATCAAGGACTTGGTAGATGATTCAGGTGAGGAAGCTAAGTTGGAAGAGGCCAAATCTCTAAGCCTTTAAGGAAACCCCATTGAACTTCAAATTCAATGTACTTAGACCTTCTCCACTTTTATTTTGGGTCCAATTACATTATTAATTCAACACCTATCTCTTTTATGGAAGTTATCTCTACCTCATCCATTCCTTCCATTTCCACAACCACCATTAATCCTTCCATTACCATAACCACAGCATACACCATGGCTCTTCCTTTTATACCTACTAGTACTTCTATTGTGAGACTTTAAAAAAAAAAGTAACTATGAGAGTATAGAATACTTTGGCCACCCCCAAAATTCATGTCTAGTCTATAAAACTCTCCCTTCCACTCCCCACTTCCACTTCTATAAACTAAATCATAATAACTAGAATGAGTAGGTCAAGGAAGCCAAAATCTCACATTATTTTAGTCTACCCACTTCCTCAAGTTAGAGGAGTGGATTAGTAAAAAGGAATATGGACTTACTTTCCTGATGTCTTGACCAAAGCTAGTAAGAAATAGAGGAGAGAAGAGGAGGAGGCTAAGCAAGAAATTATTGTTACAACTATTGAGACACCCATCAACATCCCACCTTGGGCTATACATTTGAGGGAAAAAATGTTGGATTATAAGGTCACTAAGATCCCATCTATGTCCACATTGTTTTAATCCTCAAACAGTTTAATCCAAAGAGTTAAGAAGATAAAATTGGAGGATGACCATGGCACATGCATCATCATTGAAGAGTGACAGCCAATGTTCTCCCTCACTAAGAGATAGAATAGGTAGTCTAAGTAATTAGTGTATGAAGATAATATTTTAGACCTTGCTTAGGCACACAAAGATGTGATGGTGGCCATACATGAAGGAATAGATTTAGGTCAATAGGATCTAGAGGAGGAGGTGCAATAATTATAAGTACAAATCAAGTAGCTCAAAGAATAATCTAGCATTGTGTACATTCATATAAGCATTAAAGCTGAGGTCAAGGAGGCTACGTCTAAATGTTATAATTCTTTAGAAGCTATTAAATTCATGAAGTCTAATATGACACCTTAGGAAAACTAAGAAAACCAAATTTTTATCTCTTTGGCTCAAGATAGCACGAGGCTTAAAATATTAGTTACCTACATAGGTAACTCGTTATATAGGCACCTTGATCTAATGACTACATTCAAGGAATTTAATGCCTTAAACTTATTTACCATCCAAAATGAGGAGTTCAAAGAGTGGTTAAAGGAAATTATAGCCTTAATTCTAGAATATCAAGCACATAAGGCCCAACTCCTCCAAATTTTGAGTGAGATAAAACTATTTAAGGCAAGAGATTCTACAAGTAAATTGATTAGTAGAATTAATTTTAATAAAATTATCCAGGAGGCCACCAATAATTTCAAGAAAATCATCTAAGGATAGGTGGTGGAGAAGATAGAATCTAAGTTGAGCCAAGTTAGAATGAAGTTGACTAAAGTGGAGATTTTTAGAAGTAAGTTCTAACTTACTAAAGATTAACATGCAAGACTCCTCAGGCTAATCAAGAGACTTCACTAACCTTCATTGCTTAGCTTAGATATTATTCATCAACAACATGTGGTATCACACAAAGTCTATGAGGATAATGAGGTGAATAATAAGAAAATTTTTGGTAGTGGAGCTACATCTTTAGTTTCTACTCTGACTTCTAATCCTCCTAAAAACCATGCAGCACCTCAGATGACACATCCTTAGATGTATACATGTATAGCTCCTATAGTGATACTTATATTTATATTCTTCTTTTAATCATTGTAAAATTGATTTTTTATTTTATCATGCACGTGTTGTATATTTTTGTAAAGTTAATTTATTTATTTATAGCTTTTTAGACTTTATTTAAATGGTTTTGACCACAGTTAGTACTACATGTTGTAACTACCAAATGTAACAATCATGAATAGACTTGGAGGATGAGGCATCCCCTTACACAAAATCTATAAATATAATTGTATTACCCAAATTTAATTTTCAAAGTCAAAAAAAAATTGAATAGAAGAGAAACGAACAATTTTTATTGATAGAAAATGTGTTTGTGTATTTTCTTTCCCATTTCATGTTATTAGTTGTTATTCCTATTGTTGTTTTGTTTCAATAATATTTAGTGTGCAAATGTTGAAAATAAATTATTGATTATTTTTGTTGATATGTTAATCTTAGATGTGCAATAGCTATTGGAGATTGGAAAATATATTGATTGAAATAGTCAAGTTAATTTGAATCATATTTATGGATGTGTATTTGTGTTTTATTGGTGTACTATTCTAAGTGTGTGCTAAAACTACTTTAGATAATCCATTAGCTTGAGCCATAATCTACCTTTGGAAATTTTGTCCAAAATAAATCCTTTGGGACCTTTAAAAGGATCCTTTTCCCTAAAGCATTTATTTTGGACTTATTGTTTTAGTAATTTTTTTCCAATGAAAAACCCTAAAAATAATTCCTCCAAAGGTCACATGCCCTTTGGACCTCTTGAACCAACCCTTAAAATATTTTAAAGGTTACCTTTTGGCCTTTTTAAAGTAACCACTTAACCTTCTATACCTTTGAAGTGACCTTTATCCATATGAAAGTAACCTTTGGATATCAAAGGTGCCCTTCAAGCCTCCAAAAACACCCTTTGGGAATTTTATAAGTTCCCTTCAGCATTTATGAAGTAGATCTTTTGGGGATTTTTTCATGGACAAAATACACTAAAAAGTGGACCCTTCAGACCAAAAGTACCCTTTAGGGAGTTTAAAAATACCCTTTAGCCATGAATTAACCCTTTAGGATAATTGTTTAAAGACTTATATCCAATGAAATGACTCCTTCAGAATAATTCCCACAAGCACTTTGTTTGAAATAATTCCCTTAAGGAAATTATCAATGAACATAGACCTAAAAGTGATTTTTTGACACTATGCTCCTTAGTGGTTTATTAAGAAAAAACCATTGAAATTATGCCATATTCAATTAAATAAAAATAAAATAATTCCTATTTGATAAGTGTTAAAGGCCCCAACCAACTCAAGCTAACAAGTTTGAAAAGGGAACGTTGCATATTTAATATTACATGAACTAATATTCAATGCAAGATCCTATATATATGATAGGGAGCCATTGAAGATGCCATTTAAATATAATCTATCTTACAATTGAAGCATCCTTATTTTTAAATAGTGATTGAGATCCCTAGTTTTTACTTCAAAGAATATACAATTAGCAATAATCAATCTAGAGCCAAGTTGATTACATCAATATATATGTATACATAGCATGCAACACATTGAACAAGATACAATAAAAAATATATAGCTATGGCTTCCTCATCCAAGAAATTTTGAGGGACAAATCCTCCATATACCTTATCAATCTAGGATTCCATAGAATTCAAGGATATGGTCTTTGATGTAGAGGTGTTTTAAGATAAGTATCACAATTACTTGTAACTCTGGGAGGCTATTGATTTAGTTGATATGTTTTCACTAGATGGTGATATAGTACTAGGAGAGAGACTATTAATTTATGAAATTCTAGCCTAAAATCACCAAAGGATGTACTTTACCACAAAAAAATAGAGGTCATACCATGTATAGACTTGCTCAGGGATTTACTCTTTTTTGGCAAAATATCACAAGATTCCTACCTCTTACACACTCGTAATGACACAATGGTCATGTGTATCTCTAGGAATGACTTTCAAAGATATCTATCCATTTGTATACTAGATGTATACTACAAAAAACACACTTGGGTATAATTCAAAGCTAAAACCTCAATCCTAAAGGTGTTCTCCTCATAATTTCCCCTAGGTCGGTCTATCACTTGGTAAACAATGAAGCTAAAGGGGGTGATTCTAGTTGACAAATTCAAAATGGGAATCCAAATAGGTATGTCCTTACTCAATATATTATATGAGATGCCCAAAATATATTTTTTAAACTTAGATTGGGTTCCATTACTACATATGATGTTGTCACATGATGTTGTTTATGCCTTGAGGAAGGTAATTATTTTGAGATTGAAAGAACATATTCTACATTAAGATAACTATCCCACCCCCATGAGAGAATTTTTCATTATGTCATATTTGGTTGATGAAATCATGGGGATGTGTTAAAAATAATTGGGAAATATATGGGATTTGTCCATAGATTGCATAAAAAATAGGATCTGTAACCATTTTCAATTAATGCACATATATGCTTAACATAAACATATGGTTAGAATATGTGAAGACATTTACCCACACATGAGGTAAGCCATTCATGGCTCACCTATGCCTCAACTTGGAGAGAAAATTATAAAGAACTTGAGTGGAAAGAGAGATTGTTTCCTGTACCCAAACATTATTGTCATCATGGTATGGGGAAATAAGGTGGAACCCCTATGTCTCCTAAGGTATGTACTTGACAAGTTGGTAGAATAAGAGATTGCTTTCCATTTATGGAATAGCATTAAGGAAGACTTAGCTAGGAATAATAAAGGCTTATTATTTAGAATCCTAATTTCAATTAGAAGGATGGTCTACTAGATAAGGAAACATCTTAGAGATATTGGAGGCAAGAGGAATCATTAT
This sequence comes from Torreya grandis, assembly GCA_037957365.1. Lineage (NCBI taxonomy): Eukaryota > Viridiplantae > Streptophyta > Pinopsida > Cupressales > Taxaceae > Torreya > Torreya grandis. Next base: position 106,149 of record JARHVA010008465.1, read on the forward strand.
AGATTCTTTATAATGGCATGCAGAGATTGGGACCCCCATGGGCATATCCAATAGCATAGTTTTGGCTTCAACATTCCTTATTACCCCCATCCCTGTTGTTATGAATTTATATTTATGAATGCTAAGATAGATGAAGAGGTGTTTTAGCAAGCACAAATTGCTAAATTATAGGAGGATCACTTGAAAATGATCCAAGCTGAGCCTTCTATTTCAAATAAGGAACTAGATAGTAGAAGAGCCCTCTTTAAAGGATGGTATCATTAAAATTTTTAGATAGGGAATTCTAGAAGGTAGGAATCTTCCTCATCCCAATGACTTCCATTAAAATTGAAATTGAAATTAGACAAGAAAGAGCCTAGTCTCTCCATGCCTAGTATATAGAGAGGATCAGAAAGGGAACATCCAATCAACTTGGAATATGATGAGGAGTCACATGAGATGTAAAAGATGCCTACTACTAATACTATTCAAGTTATTATCACCACCCCCTATGTGTCTACTATTTCATCCACTATGGTGCTACTTCACAAGTTGTAGCATATACTTCTTAGGGCTTTCCCATTCAATAAAAGACCCCTTTCATCTATACTAGAAATCCCAAGACTCCTATACGTAGCCCCACAATGCATACATCTCAAGGCTTGCCTATTTCACCCCTGAGCTCATAACCAAATGGAGGAGACAAAGTTATCATCAAGGACTTGGTAAATGATTTAGATGAGGAAGCTAAGTTGGAATAGGCCTAAGCTCTAAGCCTTCAAGGACACCCCATTGAACTTCAACTTCAAGGTACTTACACCTTTTCCACTTTTTGTTTGGGTTCAATTTCCATTATTAATTCAACACGTACCTCTTCTATGGAAGTTCTCTCTACTTCATATATTCCTTCCATTTTCACAACCACCATTAATCCTTCCATTACCATTACCACACCATACCCCATGGCTATTCCTTTTATACCTACTGGTACTTCTATTATGAGACTTTAAAAAAAGAATAAAGTAACTAGGAGAGTATAGACTACTCTGGCCTCCCCCAACTTCATGTCTAGTCTACAAAACTCTCCCTTTCACTCACCACTTCCACTTTTATAGAATAAATCATAATAACTAGCACAAGCAGATCAAGGAAGGCAAAACCTCACATTGTTTTAGTCCACCCACTTTCTCAAGTTAGAGGAGTGGATTGGTAAAAAATAATGTGGCCTTACTTTCCTAATTTCTTGACCAAAGCTAGTAAGAAATAAATGAGAGAAGAGAAGGAGGTTGAGCAATAAATTATTGTTACAACTATTGAGACACCCCTCAACATCCCACCTTACGATATAGACTTGAAGACAAAATTTTTTGATTATAAGGTCACTAAGCTCCCATCTATGTCCACATTATTTTAATCCTCAACTAGTTCAATCCAAAGAGTTAAGAAGATAAAATTGGAGGATGACCATGGCACATGCATCATCATTGAAGAGTGATAGCCATTGTTCTCCCTCACTAAGAGATAAAATAAGTAGTCTAAGTAATTAGTGTATGAAGATAATATTTTAAACCTAGCTTAGGCACATAAGGATGTGATGGTGGCCATATATGAAGAAATAGAGATACCTGAATAGGATATAGAGGAGGAGGTTCAATAATTATAAGTACAAATCAAGTAGCTCAAAGAATAATCCAACACTGTGTACATTCCTACAACCATTAAAGCTAAGATTAAGGAGGCTACGTCTAAATGCTATAATTATTTAGAAGATATTGAAATCATGAAGTCTAAGATGACACCTTAGGAAAATCAATAAAATCAAATTTGTATCTCTTTGGCTCAAGATAGCACTAGGCTTAAAATATTATTTACCTACACAGGTAACTCATTATATAGGCACCTTGATCTAATAACTACATTCAAGGAATTGAATGTCTTAAACTTGGTTACCATAAAAAATGAGGTGGTCAAAGGGTGTTTAAAGGTAATTACAACCTTAATTCTAGAATATCAAGCACATGAGGCCCAACTCCTCCAAATTTTGAGTGAGATAAAACTATCTAAGGAAAGAGATTTTACAAGTAAACTGATTAGTAGAACTAATTTTGATAAAATTATCTAGGAGGTCACCAATAATTTCAAGAAACTCATACAAGGCTTGGTGGTGAAGTTAGAATCTAAGTTGAGCCAGGTTAGAATGAAGGTGACTAAAATGGAGAATTTTAGAAGTGAGTTCCAACTTACTAAAGATGAACATGCAAGACTCCTTAGGCTAATCAAGAGACTTCACCGACCTTCATTGCTTAACTTAGATATTATTCATCAACAACATGTGGTATCACACAAAGTATATGAGGATAATGAGGTGAAGCAAAAGCAAACTTTTAGTAGTGGAACTACATATTTAGTTTTTACTTTGACTTCTAATCCTCTTAAAAACCATGCAGCACTTCAGATGACACAACCTTAGATGTATACATATATATCTCCTATAGTGGTACTTATATTTAGATTCTTCTTGTAATCATTGTAAAATTTATTTTTTATTTTCTCATGCACGTGTTGTAATTTTTTTTAAATTCAATTTATTTATTTATAGCATTTTAGCATTTTTTTAAATGGTTTTGACCACAGTTAGTACTACATATTCTAACTGTCACATGTAAAAATCATGAATAGACTTGGAGGATGAGTCATCCCCTTACCCAAAATATCCAAATATAATTGTATCACCCAAATTTATTTTTTAAAGTAAAAAATTTTTGAATAGAAGAGCAATGATCAATTTTGATTGATATCAAATGTGTTGATGTATTTTCTTTCCCATTTCATGCTATTAGTTGTTATTCATATGGTTGTTTTTTTTCAATAATATTTAGTGTGCAAATGTTGAAAATAAATTATTGATTATTTTTGTTGATATGTTAATCTTAGATGTGAAATAGCTATTGGATATTGGAAAATATATTGATTGATATAGTCAAGTTAATTTGAATCATATTTATGGATGTGTATTGATTTTTTCTTGGTGTACTCTTTTAAGTGTGTGCTACAAATAATTTAGATAATCCATTAGCTTGAGCCATAATCTACTAATTTAAGGGAATGCAATAACATATCTAATAGTATTAACCTTTGTTTGAGGCTAGTGGACTTCCTACATCTCTTTTCTTTTAGAATTATGAGCCTTGCTTGTTTGCATGTGTGGAATTACTGCTAACAACTAACACTAGTTTTTAAAGAACACAAGTCTATCTAGAAACCAACCAAGGAAGCAATTCTTGAGACCCATGGAGATTTATTGTCCACCCTACCTTACCTTCCTTTTGTGTTTTATTATTGAGATCTACCCACTCTATATTATAGGATAACCACCCATCTAACTCACGTAGGAATTCACTATATTATAAATCCACACCTCCATCCCTAAAACCTTGTTAATAACTTACATACCCTTCCAAATATTCCATTAATAGGTTGTCAAAACCTCATAGTTACAACACATACCCTAGAGTGGAGTTCACCTTCATTGAGATCTTAAAACATTAGAGGCTACCTCATTATGGCTATGGTGTATACAAAACCTACATCAATAGTTTCATTATCACTAGAAGGAGGGCTTGAATTTTCTCCCAATAATAGAGGTTCGTCCTTGAATAGAGTTACACTAGAGTCACCTAGGAGAGTGACCAGATCTAATTCCTAAGCTAGTTTATTAGTATCACCCTTAGCAAGCCATAGGATACCTAGAGTTGTGACAATAGCTCTAGTTTAGGACAATCCACCTTTGTTAGGGCACCCTTCACCTATAAGAAAACCTTTGATTTTTAATCAACCAATGGCTTAGAAATAACCTTGATTAGTTGGATCTAACATTGTCATCTCAGGGGATGTGCATGATTTACCCTAGAACCCCAAAACATATATGCTATCATTTTCTTCTTCAAGGCCAAAAACCATAGAAAAACATATTAAATCTATTAAATTTGACTTAAGATTGATGAATGTAGTGGATGAGGATGTTACATGTAAGTTATTTCCTTTTAATTTAATGGATGTTGCTTATGATTGGTATTTGAATCTAACAAAAAAACCCATCACCAATTGAGATGATTGTCAAATGGATTTTATTGCATAGTTTAGATAGGTCACCAACCCTTGATTGGTATATCAATACTTTACTAGCATGAAGAGAGAATCTAATGAGACCATCCATGCTTTCAATGTAAGATGGAAAAAAATATACAACTAGTTGACCCTAGGGTATAAACCATAACTGGCATTAGTACTGGAGATGTACAAAAATGCTTTAGATCCCATTACCACCATGTTCTTACGAAGAGTACCTACTACCAATAATTTGGTGTTAACATTCAAATAAGCCATTAACATTGATAGATAGCTCAATCCATAAACACTTGGGATACCTAACCTTAGTAATGGAACCCTAATGCTCAACTTGATACCACACATTAAGCAAAAAGTTTTGGCATACAATAAAAATCAACTATACATGTTGACTCCATTATCACAAACCATGCACAAAACTCAGGTATCTAAACAATCACATGACAATCAATAATTACCAATAGAAATAACATGTAACTATGCTTCTTATAACTCTTTTACAAGGTATAAATTCCACAAAATTTGAATTAAATTCTATTCAGAAGATGGTTTAAAAATTGAGTAATGATTTTTTGAATATGTAATGAAATATGGGAAATACCAATACTTAGATGGGAAACTAGAACATTAGGTTCCAAAGATATAATAGACCATTTAATAGGCTTGTAAATAATATAGAGAAATCTAGTAGACTTTTAGAAATCAGCATTGCTAAAACAACTCTCCCCAATTGGTGCAGGATACACAATACACCCTAGCATGGCAAACTTGATTGCATTGAGTTTTGTAAAACATTTGAGATCTTTTAGAGGGAAGTGACTAGGTTGGATCAAATGAATAATCCACTAAAATCTCATTCAGACCCTGGATCTACTAGCGCAACCATGTTCTTTGAGACTCATGAATTCCCCTTCCCAAGAGAAGATGAAAACAGACCAAAAGGTAATTCAAAAGAAGTTCATGCCTTCCAAAAATTTTAAAGAGGTGAGTATAACTTGAAGAACAAGCAACTACTTACCACCTTGAATACTCTAAACACCACAATTATTACACCTAATCCAAAAAAAAAAAAAATCACCCCTTCTAAAGGGGAATGATCCACTTCTAAGTAAGGAGGAATTGAACAAATTTGGAGGATATAAAATCATGGAAGATATGAAGAAAATCAAGGCAAATATCAAATTACATGATTTAGCCCAAATCATTGAATAGAAGAAGATGTAATGAAATTCTATCACTAGAAAGATATCTATGGAGAAGACTAAAATAGCTTTAGATAAAGCAAGAGAAGTTAAAGTGACTAATACCAATGTCATCTATAATAGTAAGCCTAAAGTACCACCATTATTTCTAACCATCAAAGTGTTTGATAAGAATATTCATAATTATTTAGTTGATTCTAGAGCATTTGTAACTATTATGCCTACTTTTATATGTAAAAAACTTGGTCTCACTACCAACCCTTCAAAGATGTCAATTTTTTATCTAGAAAAAATAGTAGTACCAGTAGTGGGAGAATTTAATGGTTTACACGTTCAAGTAGAATCAAAAATAAGGGTGCAAATGAATATTGATATCTTAGTAGTGGATATACTAGAAGGCTATAACTTATTACTAAGCAGAGACTAGTCCAAAATGCTTAATGGATATCTTTCCACATACTTCTCACACATTTGGATGCCATGGAGAGGAGTTGTAAGTCAGATTAAAATTGATAGAGAGCCCAAAATGAAATATACAATCACTAAATAAAACATCAAGAACAAATAATTAAAGTATGATTCTACCTCATTGGGCATCTATACTTTTACCACTCATAATTCAATGTAGAGCATGGAACCTAAAGGTTCAAATCAGCTATGGATAACGCATTTTGATGGAGCCAAGTCCAAGCAAGGATTGGTTGTGGGGATTGAAATAATTGATCCTTAAGGTAAGAATTTCTTATCCACCTATAGATTGTAGTTTCCCTATATGAATAATAAATCCAAGTATGAGGCTCTAATCTTAAGAATACAATTTATGCTTGAGAATAATGTAAAATAGATAAAAGTATTTAAGGACTTAGAGCTGGTAGTTCACTAGATAAGAAACAAATACCAATGAAAATTGTCTTACTTTAATAGGTATAAGCATGGAACAAATACTAATGAAAATTGTCTTACTTTAAGAGGTATAAGCATGGATCATGGGATTTAATCAAAATCTTTGAATCCTTCAACATAGTATCACTCTTGAGAGATAAAATTAAGTCATTGATTCACTAGCTACTACTATTCCCAATCTAGAGCCATTATAGGAGTTTGAGGTAATGAAAATTTCCATTGATTTGGTTCCCTATCCATCTATTCTAGATAATGTATAGAATTTTAAGGTTTTCAGTGATGACCATCAGATTACCCAATTCTTAACTAACTTAGAGGAATTTAAGTCCCAAATTATTGATGATAAGGATGTCAATCACCTTTGTCAAGAAGAAAAAGATAAATAAGGGACTCTCCAGCTTAGATAAAATATAATACCAGTTGAATTAGTATCCTTAGAAAGGCATTTCAATTTGGATCCTTAGGCATAATAACTCTAGCAGCCCAAGGTCAATGAATCAAAATTCAAGAGAGAAAATCTAGGAGATGAGCATAATCCATGTTATGTCAATATTGGTCTTAGTTGTACTCCTAAGGAAAGGAAGTGAATGATGGATTTGATATCTCATTACAAGGATGTTATCACCTAGACATATGAAGATTTTGAAGTGTATGACCCCTAGGTCATCACTCATACCATTCCCCTTAGGCAAGATCATAAACCCTTTGGACAAAGGTAAAGGCTCATGAACCCTATTATAGAGCCTCTTATTTAGAAGGAAGTAGAGAAGTTATTAAGTGCCAAATTCATCTTCCCCATATGACACTCCACCTAGGTGTCCAATTTTATCCCATTAAGGAGGAAGAATGGTAAAATTAGACTATGCATGGAATTTAAAAACCTAAATAAAGATTCTAAGAAAGATAATTACCCTCTGCCATCACTAGATAAGTTAATAGAAACTGTAAGTGGTTCTAAAATGATGTCATTTTTATATGGATTCTCAAGATACAAACAAGTATTAATTTAATTTGAGGATTAGATGAAGACTATGTTTACCATGAAATAGGGAACTTATGTGTACAAGAGGATACCATTTGGCCTAATCAATGCAGGAGATACCTTTAAACATGCCATAGATCATGCCTTCAAGGGATTGACTATAAAATACATAATTATTTATATGGATGATCTCATAGTATTTTCAAAGAGTAGAAAGGATCATGTAGCTCACTTATAGTCTATATTTGAGCAGTGTAAAAGATTTGGTGTTTCATTAAATTTGAAGAAAAACATATTTGGGGTAAATGAAGGTAAATTTTTGGGACACATCATCACTAAATATGGGATCACCATTGATCCTGATAGAATATAGGTAATTTTTAAGATTCAACCACCAAATAGTAAGGAGATAAAATCATTCTTTGGAAAAATCAACTTCATCAAGAAGTTCATCTTAGGGTTCACAGAAATTATCAAACCCCTAAATTACATAATTAAGCAAGATGCCAAGATAAAATGGATATTTGAAGCCAAAAATTCATTTTAGTACATCAAAGATGTGATATCATAAGCTCCAATATTAATCAATCTAGACTTTACAAAGGATTTCTATCTATACTCCTTTGCTTTTGAACACATAATTATTGTCGTTATCACACAAAATAAAGATGAAACCAAGCACCCAATTTCCTTCATGAGTATAAATCTAAAGGATGCAGAGCTCAAATAATCCATGATCAACATGTAGATCTTTACCCTTGTTAAAGCAGTGAAGAAATTTAGATGTTATATTTTGAGGAATAAGACTATTGTTGTTATCCTAGACCCTATTATCAAGCTTACCCGATCACAAAATGAGATACGGGAATGTTGAGGAAAGTGGATGGCTAAGCTACAAGATTTTGATATAGAAATCAGGGTTACCAAGATCATCGAAGGATAAGGTATTGTTTAAATCATAATTGAGATTGATCCCTGAATCACCATTAAAGAGGTATGCAAAGCACAATTTTTTAAAGGTGAGTGGTATATATACATAATTCAATACTTACTTATGGGAATTTTCCCTTAAAATATAATAGAGAAAGGAGGAGAGCTTTGAGGCTCAAAGCTTCTCATTTCATGATCAAAAAGGGAATTCTCTATAAAAGGAACTATGAAGGTATATATTTTAGGTGTGTATCTATAGAAGAAGCCAAGGATATCCTAGAAACTTTACATCAAAATATATATATTAGTCATCCATCTAGCAATACCACAACCCATAAAATATTGAGCTTGGGCTACTATTGGCCAACTATCTTCAAGGATGCTCATATGCACATTAAGAATTGCCATGATTGTCAAGAATTGGCCAAAAAAGAGGTTCATGCAGCCATGCCACTATAGCCAATTGTTGATGGAAGGTCATTTGCATAGTGGGGCTTAGATTTCATTGGTGTAATCAACCCAAATTCTTCAGTTGACCATAAATTTGTATTGACAACTATAGATTATTATACCAGATGGATAGAAGTGGTTGCCATAAAGAAAAGTAGAGCATAAGATGTGATTTAATTTTTGGAGGAACACATTACTACTAGATTTGGCACACCCATCTCCCTAGTATATGACAATGGACCAGCATTTATATCAATAGAGTTCACTTAATGGGGACATGATAATAAAATTATAATTAGCTCAGCTTCCAACCACTACCCTCAAGGAAATGGATTAGCTGAGTCAACAAATAAAAATTTGATTGAGGTAATCAAAGATTATATAGGGGGCAAGCCTAAATACTAGCACAATCTACTAAAGTATGCTCTTTGGGAATATTGGATGAGATACAAGCAAGAATTAAAAGCTTTACCCTACCTACTAGCATATGGATGCAAACCTATTTTTCCTATCACATTAAATCTACCCACTTATCATTTCATAAAATATTATATGGAACCTAATGACAAAGAAAAATCAAGACTGATTAACATAATATAGATGGAGGATTAAAAAATAGAAGCTCTATAGACATTCATCAAACACCAAGATGTAGTTAAAAGGTGGTTTGATAAAAGATTAAAGGTTAAAGCATTCAAAATTTTGGATCTAGTGTTACTATGGGATAAATCCCATGAAAATAAAGGACAACATTATAAGTTTACTCCATTATGGATTATACCATATCAAATTTTAGAGATCCTAGGAAATAATGCATTTCATCTACAAGACCTCCAAGGCAATGAGCTTACATATCTAGTTAATGGGTAATTCTTGAAGCACTACTTCAAAGTTGTTTCATCTAGGGATATTACTGATTGAGAGAATTTAGATAGGATTAAGTGTATGACTAGATTAGATTTCATGCTTTACAGAATAGATTTTCCATGTTTTATAGTTTAGTTTTCTTGATTTTTTGTACTTTAGTTTTCTTAGATTAATCTTTCTTGCTTTCAGTATCTTGTTTTCATAAAATAGATTTTAGAGTTTTCTTAGATTAGATTTCTTAATTTTTTTAGATTAGTCATCTTTGTTTTCTTCTTTGATGTTCAAATTTGTGATTACTCTCATTATTTTTAAAGCTAAAATCCAAAATAACTAACTTGTGAAGAAGGATAAATTTAAAATTCTTACACTGTGAGGACTAGTTTACAGGGTAGGTGTATATCTATGTTTTTGATTATTTAGGATGAATGTAGGTAATCATGGATCATTTTAAATGGTGTCATAATTCAGCAATTTTACTAGGCATGTAGAAGCTAATTTCTAAGTACTTCATACAAATTTATAAAGTTTTCTTGTTTTATTGGATCACATGCATTTATCACGATGAATACCTATTGGAAATGGTAATTTTGGGTCTAGATTAGGCTAATAGGGACATTCTAGTAATGATTTTTTTTTAAATTAGACTAGCTCACTAAGGTTTCTTCTTCTTTCTTTCCTATTAATTTTAACATAATAAAATAAAATAATAAAACAATGAAAAGAATCAATGAGTTCTAAAGAGCAAAATAAAATTAAAGGGGCTTACATGATGAAATAAGGTCAATGCACCACACATCATGATCAAAATAAATACTTTAATTAGAGGGGAAGGAGCCCAAAGGTATATTTATCAAGTCTATGGACACTTGGTTTATAGCAGAGAAATGCTTGATCTTCCTTTATTTTGTGATTTAATAGATACTAGAATGAAACCTACAACCCCATCAAAACTTTTAAAAAACCCGTCACAATAGGGGTTAAAAGAACTACATGTTTTGACACACACAGAAATAGGAAAAATAGAAGTCAATTATGTTGTGTGAATCTACTTAGGAGTATATTTCATGTTTCAAATTTAAGTATTCTTCTATGACACATTTCATGATTAATTTATGATTATAAACCAAAGCTCTAGGTTCTCGAACACTCGGGAGTATTCCCCCTATAAGTCTCCATTTTTTATATCCAACACCCATTTTTCCATAAGGAAATGGGGACCCACCTTTTTGAAAATAAGATCTCAATCAAGAACCTTACTCATATGTCTATTCAAGGTTTGGGAAGTCTATAGGACATTTCACTTTTTTTGTGGAAAATATTTGCATTGTGTTTGTGTTTATAAGACTAACTTGTTTATTATAGGTAAACTCTTTAGGTTCATAGTCTTTAAGCTAATTCTTTTGGTCTTCTTTTAAGGGTACATTTTTGGATGTTATGTTTCAAGAAAATCTTTGGTCTTATTTTCTTATAGGCTTATTAATTGGATAGCCTTATTTTGTTAAATAAATTATTGTAGAATTTTCATCTGAAACAATTTTCTCAAAAGAATATGGTCTACGGACTCTTTGCCTTAAGGAATTATAGACCACATGCACTTTACTCAAAACAAATTTCCTAATGGATCATCCCTTTGAACTTATCCACATTATCCTTCAAAACTTTCAAAATGACCCTTAGATGTATAAGAGTAACCTTTATAAGTTTGGGCCTACCCTTTGGACTTCATGAAGTAGACCCTTTGGGCAAACTTTTTCCCAAAAGTAGACCCTTTGTTTTCCTTCCACTTACCCTTTAGAGCCCTTCTAATTATCCCTTCAACCTTTTCAAGCTAAACCATCTACCCCTTCTTGACCATTTCTTGTAAGGCACATACCCTTTGATTTTGTGTGGCCTACCCTTCAACATTTTGGAATTTCCTTTAGAGCTTTTCCAAGTGCCCTTTCTTCCCAACCTATCCTCTAGGATTTGTGGGAGCATACTTTGGAATAATTGTTTCATCCTTTTTTCCCATCAAAATTACTTTAGCAATTTTATGATTTCCCTTAATTCTTTCCTTTAAAACTTTTATTTTGTGCCTTTTCTAATTTTTTTGAATATTTTGTCCAAAATAAATCCCTTAAAAAAATCCTTTACGACGTTTTAAAAGGATCCTTTTCCCTAAAATATTTCCTTCAAGATTATTGTTTTGGACATTTTGTTCTGATGCAAAACCCCTAAAATAATTCCTTTGAAGGACACATGCCCTTCATACCTCTTAAACCGACCCTTCAGATCTTTTTAAGGTCACCTTTTGGCCTTTCCAAAGTGATCACTTACCCTTTAGGACCTTTGATGTGACCCTTATCCATATGAACCCTTAGGAGATCAAATGTTCCCTTTATCCCTCCAAAACTACCCTTCAAGAATTTTAGAATTACCCTTCAACATTTATGAAGTAGATCCTTCAAGATTTTTGTCATGGACAAAATGCCCTATGAAATGGACCCTTCAGACCAAAAGTACCCTTCAAGGAGTTTGAAAATACCCTTTAGCAATGAATTAACCCTTTATGATAATTGTTTTTGGACTTCTACCCAATGAAAGGACTCCTTTGGAACAATTTCTAAAAGCACTTTATTTAGAATAATTCCCTTAAGGGAATTATCCATGAATATAGACACAAAAGTGCTTTTTGACACTATTCTCCTAAGTGTTATATTATGAAAAATGTTATTTAAATTATGCCATACTTATCCAAATAAATTTAAAATTATTCATATTTAATAAGTGCTAAAGGCCCCCACGAAAATTGAATGTTGCATATTTAATATCACACGAATTGGTATTCAATGTAGGATCCTATATAGATGATTTGTAGCCATTAAAAATGTCATTTTCATCCAATTTATCTTACAATTAAATCATCCTTATTTTTAAACAATGACCAAGAGCCTTAGTTTTTACTTTAAAGAATATACAACAAGCAACAATCAAACTAGAGGTGAGTTGACTACATCAATATATAGGTATACATAGTATGCAACACATTGAGCAAGATACAAGCATGAACACATAGTTATGGCTTCCTCATACAAGAAATTTTAGGGGAAAAATCCTCCATGTACATTCTCAATCAAATATTCCATATAATTCAATGATATGGTCTTTGATGTAGAGGTGTTTCAAGTATCACAATTACTCACAACTCTAGGAGGATATTAATTTAGTTGATATGTTTTCACTAAATGATGAGATAGTAATAGTAGAAAGACTATTCATTTATGAAATTCTAAGCTAAAAGAACCAAAGGTAACACTTCACCATATAAAAACTATAGGTCATGTCATGTATAGACTTGCTTAGGGATTTATTCTTTTCTAGAAAAATATCAGAAGATGCCTACCTCTTGCAATCTCATGGTGACACAGTGGTCTCATGTATCTATGGGAATGAATTTAAAATATATCTATCCCTTAGTATACCAAATTTATACTATGAAAAACACACTTGGGTACAATTCAAATCCAAAACCTCAATCCCAATGGTTCTCTCCTCATGGTTGCTCTTGGGCCAGTCCATCACCTAGCAAGGAATGAAGCTGAAGGGGAAAATTCTAATTGACAAATTTAGAATATAAATCCAAATAGGTATGGCCTTACTCAATAGATTATATAGGATGTAAAACATACATTTTGTAAACATATATTGGTTACCATTACATCATATGATTCTATCACATGATGTTTTTTATGCCTTAGGGGAGGTAATTAGTTTGAGATTGAGAGAGCATATTCTACATAAAGATAAACATCACACCCCAATGGTAGACTTTTTTATTATTTCATATTTTGTCAACACAATCATGGGGACATGTTACAAGGACTTTGGAAATCTATGGGATTCAACTATAGATTACATAAAAAATAGGATCTATGACCATTTTCAATTCATGCTCATATATGCTTACCACAATAATATGGTTAGAATACGTGAAGATGTTTACCCACACGGATCACCTATGTCTCAGCTTGGAGAGAACATTCTAAAGAATTTAAGTGGAAAGGGAGATTATTTCTTATACCTAAACATTACTATCATCATGATTTGGGGAAATAAGGTAGAGCCCCTATGACCCCTAAGGTATGTACCTAACAAGTTGGTAGAAAAAGATATTTCTTTCTAGTTATGGAATATCATTGAGGAATACTTGGCCAAGTAGAAGAAATACTTTTTATTTGGAAGCCTAATTTCAATTGGCAAGATGGTTTAATAGATAAGGAAACATCTTAGAGATGTTGGAGGCAAGAAGAATCATTATGGCTTCCCTAAAATGGCACATAGAGATTATGACCCCTCATATCTAATAGTAAATCTATGGCTTAAACATTCCTTATTACCACCATCCCTATTGTTATGACTTTATCTTTATGAATCTTAAGATTGATGAAGAGGTGCTAGAGTGAGCACAAATTATATATTATAGGAGGATCACTTGAAAATTATCTAAGTTGAGACTGCTATTTCAAATAAGGAAATAGATAGTAAAAGATCCCTCTTCCAAGAATGGTGGCATTCAAATTTTTGGATAGGGAAATTTGAAGGGTAGGAAGCTTCCTCATCCTAATGACTTCCATTGAAATTGAAATTAGTCAAGAAAAGCTCCCAAGCTCTCTAAGTGTATTACATAGAGAGGAGTAGAAAGGGGAGATCCAATCAACTTATAATATGATGAGGAGTCAAACAAGATGAAAAATATGCCTTATTATATCACTATTCAATTTCCTATGGCCATCCCCTATGTGGATACTATTGCATCTACTGGGGTGGATACTTCACAAGAAATAACATCTACTTCCTAAGGCTTTCCCATTTAAGAAAAAAACCCCTTTGGTCTATAAAATGAATCCCAAGACTCCTATAGGCAACCCCATAATGAATACATCTCAAGGATTTCCTATTCCATCAACAAGATCACATCCAAGTGGAGGAGATGAAGTTATCATTAAGGGCCTAGTAGATGATTCAGATGAGGAGGTTGAGTCAGAAGAGGCCAAGGCTCTAATCCTTCAAGGGGACCCCATTGAACTTCAACTTCAAGTTACTCAAACCTTCTCCACTTTTATTTTGGATTCAATTTCCATTATTGATTAAACACCTATCTCTTGTATGGATGTTTCCTCTACCTCCTCCAATCCTTCCATTTCTAGAACCACCATTAATCCTTCCATTACCATTACCACACCATACCTCATGGCTATTCCTTTTGTACCTATTGGTACTTCTACTATGAGACTTAATAAAAATAAGAAAGGAATAAAGATAGTGTAGACTACTCTACCCACCCCCTAAATTCATGTCTAGTCTACAAAACTCTTCCTTCCACTCCCCACCTCCACTTCTATAAAATAAACCATAATAACTAGCACAATTAGAGAAAAGAAGGCAAAACGCCACATTTTTTTAGTCTACCCACTTCCTCAAGTTGGAGGACTGGATTGCTTAAAAATAATATAGGCTTCCTTGCCTAACATCTTGACCAAAGATAATAAGAAACACAGGAGAGAAGAGGAGGATGTTGAGCAAAAAAATATTGTTATAACTACTGAGACACCCCTCAACATCCTACCTTGGACTAGAGATTTGAGAACAAAAATTATATATTATAAGGTCACTAAGATCCCATCCATATCCACTTTGTTTGACCCCTCAACTAGTTTAATACAAATATTTAAGAAGACAAAATTAGAGAATGACCAGGGCACAAGCTTCATCATTGAAGACTGACAACCACTATTCTCCCTCACTAAGAGCAAAATAGGTAGCCTAGGTAGTTAGTGTATGAAGAGAATTTTTTAGACCTATCTCAAGCACAAAAATATGTGGTGGTGGCCATGTATGAAGGAATATAATTATCTTGTCATGATCTAGAGGAGGAATTGTAGGAATTATAGACACAAATCAAGTAGTTCAAGGAATAATCCATCATTGTGTACATTCCTATAAGCATTAAAGCTGAGGTTAGGGAGGTTGCATCTAAATTCTACAATTCTCTAGAAGCTATGGAATTCATGAAGGTTTAGATGACACCTCATGTAAACCAAGAAAACCAACTCTATATCTCTTTGGATCAAGATAGTACTAGGATTAAAATTTTAGTTGCCTATATGGTTAACTCATTATACAATCACCTTGATCTAGTGACTACATTCAAGGCATCTAATGCCTTAAAATTGGTTACCATCCAACATGAGGAGGTCAAGGAGTGGTTAAAGGAAATTATAGCCTTAATTCTAAAATATCAAGCACATGAGTCCCAACTCTTCCAAATTTTGAGTGAGCTAAATTTGTGTAAGGCAAGAGATTCTATAGGTAAATTGATTAGTAGAATCAATTTTGATAAAATTGTCTAGGAAGCCACTGATAATTTCAATAAAATAATACAAGGCTTGGTGGTGGAGAATATAGAATCTAAGTCGATCCAAGTTAGAAAGAAGGTGAATAAATTGAATGCTTTTAGAATTAAGTTCTAAATTACTAAAGATGAACATGCAAGACTCCTCAGGATAACCAAGAGACTTCATCAACCTTAGTTTCTTAACTTAGATATTATTCATCAACAACATGTGATAACACATAAATTATATGAGGAGAATGAGGTGAATAAGAATCAAACTTTTGGTAGTGGAGTTACATCTTATGTTTCTAATTTTATTTCTACTCCTTCTAAAGCCCATGCAACACTCTAAATGACATAGCCTTAAATGTATGCATGTACATCTTTTGTAGTAGCACTTATATTTAGATTCTCCTTATAATAATTGTAAACTTTATTTTATATTTTATCATGCACATGTTTCATGTTTTTGTAAAGTCAATCTATTTATTTATAGCTTTTTAGCCTTTTCTAAATTAGTTTTGACTATATTTAGAACTGCATGTTATAACTACCACATGTAACAATCATGCATAGACTTGGAGGATGAGGCAGCCCCTTCCCTAAGATCTATAAATATAATTGTATCACCTAACTTTATTTTTTGGAGTCAAAAAATTTTGAATACAAGAGAAATGAGCAATTTTGATTGACAACAAATGTGTTTGTGTATTTTCTTTCCTAGTTCATGTTATTAGTTATTATTATTATGGTTGTTTTATTTCAATAATATTTAGTGTACAAATGTTGCAAATATATTTTTGATTATTTTGGTTGATATGTTAATTATATATGTGGTAGCTATTAGAGATTGGTAAATATATTGATTAAAATAGTCAAGTTAACTTGAATCATATTTCTAGATGTGTATTGGTGTTTTCTTGGTGTAGACTTCTAAGTTTGTGCTACAACTACCTTAGATAATCCATTATCATGAGCCATAATCTCCTGATTGAAGCGAATGAAACAATAACCTCAATAGGAAAAACCTTTTTCTAAGTCTAGTGGACTTCCTAAATCCCTATTCCTTTAGAATTTCAAGCCATGCCTATTTTAATATGTGTAATTTCTACTAACATCTAGCACTAGTTTTAAGAGAACACATGCCTATCCTGAAACCAACCAAAGAAGTAATTCTTAAGACCCACAAAGATTTATTTTTTCCCCTACCTTATCCTTTTTTTGTGTTTTATTGTTGAGATATACCCACTCTATATTTTATGATAGTCACCCATCCAACTCACATAGGAATTCACTCTATTATAAATCCACACCTCCATCTAAAAAACTTTGTTAATAACCTACATACCCTACTAGCTATTCCATCAATAGGTTGTCAAAACTGCATACCTATAACTCATACCCTGGAGTAGAGTTTACATTCATTGATATCCTAAAATGTTATAGGTTACCTAATTATAGATATGGTGTGCATAAAACTTGCATCAACATGTTCACTACCTCATTATCCCCAAACCATCATTAGGTCTTGGTGAGACCTAAAACAATTAGGCCTTCGTACTCACACATTACATGTGAGACTACTTAGGCCACCTTCATACGTTACCAATACTTCAAACACATCAAAACTATCTCTAATATCCCATTTTTCAATCTCATATGGGTCCATGACACCTGTAACACCAACTCAATACTTGAACCTACCAATTAGATCTCTTTTCTCTTTAGGCCTTTATACACAAAAAATATAGTCTTAAACTTACAAATAAACTATTTAAATATTTAACATATCCATATGATTATATCACATGGGTGAAACTTTAAAGACATATGAAACACTTCAATGTGCCTTAGACACTTCAACACAATATCTAAGCACTTAAAACAACTCTCTCAAAATGACCACTTAGGCTGGTCACACATTGTCAAAATATAGCTATACTATTTTGAATCTCCATATCTGATTAGGGACTTATCATGACTCCAATACTTTATAATAATACTTATAGACTTATATAACATATCCATTCTCATTTTATTCTTCAAGTTTTCTTATAACTCTTCCAACTAACTCCTGTAACATGGCCACTCAATTTGGCAATGCATTTAATAAACACAATCAAATTCTAAGCAATTATTCATACTGAAGATGGATTGGTAAAAATTAAAAAATACATATATATGGTCCTAATTTAATATAATACTCTAAAAAATATAATTCATGTTTGAACATCTAAATACCATTAATAAATTTTCAATTATCCTTCTTGGGTCACTTACAGAACATGGTCAAACACATAGTCAAATTTGAAGCTTAATATATTTGACTGTAAAAAAATTCAAACCTTTTAAATTTATTTTATGGATGTGGCTTGAATTAATTTACAAATATTATTTTAACTTTATCATCAAATTCTACATATATAAAAATTTATGTCTCAAACATTTCAGACTAGTTTTTCTTTTATTAATTTGAATGCCAGCAGTCACTATGTAAATGCAAATATTGTAGACATGTGTCTACATCTCACACTCCATAAAATATAAATAAAAATCACTCCATTGATATACTTATGATTATCCTAGTCTTTACCTTACATTTATCACCATTGATATTATATCCTTGCTTCCAAGATCAAGTCACTTGGCAACCCTGCATGCCTTTTATGGACCTTGCTTGTCAGACTCAATTTGCTTATGCCACTTGATAGTGCTACATACATTATAATAATCATATCAAATTATTGACTTAATACAGACCGTTTATCTTTCTTTTAACTTCCATGATTAAGACACTAGGCACCCTTACATGCCTTTTAAGCACATTGACTATTTGACTCTAATGAACTTCTGTAACTTGGCAGCCCTACATGCCTTCTGAGCATCTTTTGACAAATTAACTACATATGAATTATTGGATCACTAATAATAATATAATTCAATCTATTATATAATTATAAGTTCATATTAAATACTCACTATTAGATATATGATCTGATTAAATGTTCATCATAGTCTTTGATAATGCAAATATGGCTAAGTATGGGAACTTAGTGAACTCTACCTGAGAATCCAACTTTGCACCTTAATAAATTTTACTACGTGACATTTCCATACTTTAAATTTGAAACACATGATCAGATATATTATGGGAATCTATCCATGTATCAAACTTCTCTTGAAACCTTCACATGTGTGAAAAAATACATCACTAAATTGCTTACTCAACCTTATTTGTCAAGATGACTACTTGAGCTTAGACCTTCATATTATTGCTTTGATTAATTCCTTTCATTTATATAAGAACTCATAACACCCTTTATGGTCTAAATAATATGTCTATACCATAAAAATCATCTATTAATTACCTGACAAACTCAACCATTGAATAACCATGCAAGAAAATTGAATTGGAAAAATCATTGATAAACCTCCAACATTAGCCTCTAAGGATTGTTCATAAAGTTTTGAAATTGGAAAATCTTCAACATATCCTAGCTCTTCTAGCTCCCATGCTATGTGTCCATATAGTTACAAGCTTCCAAACTTACCTTATTAAGGTTCTTTAATCATTTTGCATACCCTATTATAATATTAATCAAATAAATAGATTATATATGGTTTGATATGTAGACTAAAGGTTATAAAACATCTTATAACTCACCATGTAGGTTTTTAAATGAATTATAATGCTTACTTATTGTTAGAAATGATGTTGGACCCCCTTTATCCATTAGTCTTAGTTAAGACCTAGTAGGACTTGAATGTAGTTTATCACCCATAACCACCTCTAAGAATATTTATATGACTATGATGGATTTTATATGTTTATATAAGTACAACATAACTTTTCACACCCTCTTTCAAGGATAAAAAAATTTCTAACTCACCTTCATATCATTTATTCACTAAACATACAGGGTTTGTTCATCTAGGAGTGCCCTGTATCTAAGACAGAACAGAGGGAATATCCCATATTTCCTCATGAAAAACAATTATATTAGTTTCTTAATCAACTTATGGTGACACTCTATACAAATTTATATGGTTATTTCATACTCCTATCACCCTTAAACACCTTAAAATCTAAGACAGACTTGTAGAGAACTCACTATGTGTAGGTCTTTATGAGTTGACTGTAGTTGCATGATAGGACCCTTATATGATCTGTTTTCCATATATTTAGCATCTCATTTGATTTAAATCACTATCAATAATCTATTAAACATGTTAATTATCATTCTTCTCTACCCACTCTTTAAGATATACCTCATACTTGACAGTCTTAGTTGTCATGTCAACTCTGCATTGTATTCTTACTAAAAAAGAGGTGCATGTAAGTGGTACCTACGTGGTTATACCTTGTATATAATACCTAAATACATCAATTAAATATTTAAGGTCATTTTACATCCATATATACCTATTATCATCATATTAATGCTAGGATGTACCTGAAATCACTATGCTCTAGCTCATTGTCATGCTATATTTGAATGTAGCTAACCAATTTGGAGTAAAAAGGGGCCCTATAGGTGAATATCAACCCTTTAAAACCTATGATTCACACCCTAATTTCCATTTAAGGTACTAAAACTATCTTCAAAAAACAATTTTTCATGCTTTTCAATATTTTAATCCTCCAAAGTGTATGTCATGAGTCTAAAGGTATGTGCAGTCAACCGTAGGTGACCTTTTTAGGAAGTAAGGTGCACCTATAGGTGATAGTATGGATCAATACCATGTAATATTAACCTCCTTGATGTTATTTAGACTATTAATTCCCTTCTCATTTTCATAAGGTTACTTGACAAGGATGTGTGTTCCTATACTGCCATCTTGGACTGTGAAGTCAATTTATGTTCAAGGTACTATAGAGAATACTTCCACTCTACAGCAAATAATTACATGATTTGAAAGCCTCTTAATAACCAAATATTAAAAATAAAAAATCACTTACTTTGGTCAATTCATCTCTCCTATGATAAGGCTATATGATAGTGATGTTTTGGACTCATCTAAACTCCCTACCATCTCATCATATGGTAGCACCAAAAGTACATAGAGCTCTATTTTGGAGTTTTTAAGGAAACTTATCCCTAAATATCATTATCTAACTTTAACATGGATTTTCAAGCTTGCCTACCTATCAATGACCTCAATCATTATTCATGTGAAATTTTCAAACCTAATGAAGGTCTCTAACATGCTCCAAATCTTTATGTAATACTTTTAGATCTCTATGAGACACACTTGTATGTGAGTGCAGAGTTGCAGACAAGGGTAGTGAAGGTGAGATATATGTTATATGCATAATATATGGTTATTAAAACTAGTTATATACCTCCTATCAATCATCCAATATATCTTTACAACCTTGAAGGACTTCAATCAAGTCACATTCCTTATTTCAAAATGATATTCTCCTGTAGGCACCTGTAGGTACACATCAATGGAATATCTATGGAGTTGAAATGATTATCATATTTTACATACATAACTTGAGAGATTGGTCTAATTTTTAATATGGTAATAATATGTTCAATCTATTAAACTCCTTATGTCATCTCCGTGAATATGTCCATAACATTCATACACCATGGTTTTATTGATTGTAAGTAGAGAACTGATTGTGTTGTCTTTTCTTGATTACAACATTAATGATGATATATTATGATACTAACATTGGAAGGAGAAGGGATAAAAAATAAATCAAAAACATGAATCATAACATAATACCCTCATATGAAAACCATTATATAAACAAAGACCTTTCTACTTGGTGGAACATGCCTGCAACTAGCAATGGGGGTATTAACCTATAAATTGATCTATTTAGCTCATCAAGTCACGTCCAAATATGAAACCAAAGATTTAAAAAATGAGATAAGTAATTTCACATCCCATGAAAGAAAATTCATCAATTTATTTGTATGGACTAGCTCAAATAGAATCAAAACTTCCAAGGTGTGGTGATTATCAAATAAAATGAGACAGCCATCTTCTTAGGAATGGTTTATAAAGTATAGACAGCCATTATTCCAACTCCTATGAAAATTAATAGACCAAATTTAATTTCTACCACCAAGATAATTTGACATGGAACCTCTCCTACTAATCATATCATAAGAAGACATGTTGACTAGTTTTGTATGCCTAATGGAGTGATGAAGAAGAGAAATAGTTTTGGTCTATTTTTGGTACTTTCAAAGTAGATAAGTGATGGAAATGGAGTTATGGAGTCTGAGGGGTTACTTCATGAGGTTTACACATGTTCCATGCTCCCCCATAGGCTGTATAGCTTCTAAAACTCCCTTTGTTTCAATTATTTTCTTGATTTCACTTAACACCTGCAAGTTTTTTAGTTACTAGGATTGATAGGGTCTGATATATTAGACATTGAAAGGAAGTTTATAGAACTTTTACACCTTGGAAAACTATACCACCTTCATTTATGATCCAAATATAACCCTTAAATGACACAGAATGACTTAAGACCAAATGTCATGATGACCAAGGCTAATATCACATTAAATCACATCATAAGGACCATGAAACACCCTCTAACATACTTATATGCCATTATATAGGTTTTTTACTATAGATGGTTAACCTAATTTGACTTTTGGTTAAAATAGTCAACATTCTTAGCAATTTACTATGGGTGGTATGTTTTCTATGTCAAGACTCGTAGCCTAATATTATCTATTGGGCTATGGAGTCACCTATGTACAAGTTTTACATTGAATTTTCATTTTAAACCATACCAAACACAAATAAAAGACACAAAAAATAAGACACACCAAAGGAAATAAACACGTTTTCAACTAGAACACTTATGGAACACACACACAACTGAAAGAATACACACACACCTAATTTACTATTTACAAAACCTCACTCTTAAGTTGAAAACATTTTACCATACTTCAAATAGGGTTAAATATTGTTCCTCTTTCATCTTTGTCACTCCATGAAGGTAGTCTAACATATCAAGTGTGCTCATCATCAATCACTTGAATATGTAGATGGTCAAAAAGCTAACCATATTTATGTCTTTTCATTCCTATAAATGAACTATTTTGAGCCTTTATAAATGCTCTTTTTCCCTTCCAATGACCTTTATTATAACTACAATCTTCTTGATCCCTATTATATCTATTTGATATTCCTCAATCTACAAATTTGGATATATGACAACCTTTTCAACCTTTATCCCCCTTGGGAAAATTTTACTTGATGTATATGATCATCAATTTCCTCTTATTTATGATGTAACACCTATAAATGTGTCTTTTCCTTATATATATCTCATAAATATTATTTAAACACAATAAAATCTACCATGTACTCATGAGACTCTTCTATGATTACAAACCCTTGGATAATAGATTGATATTCATTTTCCTTCATAATATTACACTAATTTTCAAGCTTTATCAAACAATTAACAACATATTCATTAGTTTCATCAACAATATTGACATCATATATGCAATTTTTTAGAGGAGAAGGGATCTTACCCAAGTGGTCAAATTCTTGGCATATGGCATTGAAACTTTATCACAAGTCATCTTCTTACTCATGAATGTCATCATCAAGGGAAACTTCATAAATATTAGGTAGAAAGACATCATTCATCCCACTATTGTGATAAAACAAGTTATTCAATCCATCATCATCATATACATGGATCAATTAGTTACTCTCAATAGCTTATGAGAAATAATGTTTAACACTTACCTCAGCTTGTTCAAATGGTTCCTCTTAGATGATATAGATGCCAAGGTCAATTTTCTTAAATTATACATAAGGATCATGATCATAATCATCTATACCATACTCATGTAGAAACAAGTTATCTATTCCCTCAATCTTTTAAAAAGCACAATCATCCACATTAGAATCTTCTTTCTCATTAATCACACAATTCAAATTTAAACTTGCCTTTACATAAGGCTCAATGTGAAATATAGAAAGAGGTTAAGTTATTATGGTCACTTTGGTTTCATAATTTGTCGTAAAGGCCAATAAGGACCAATCAACTAAGAGGTATCAACCTATCTTGGCTATGATATCTACTTAAAGGTAGATTATAAAATGACATGGTAAGTCCACAACAACAATATCTTGAAGGATAGGAAAACTAGGACATTGATAGAAGAAGACCTTCAAGTTTTTGATCAACCATATTATCTTAGAAAGTATACCATCTAATTAAATCAATAACTTGATATGTGTTTCATATTTTAGGCCCAACTTATTAGCTATAATTTTGGGCATGACTGATGTAAAAGCACCACTATCAACTATGCAATTGTGGACTAGTTTGTCACCCACTATGAGAGTGAGGAAAAATGGTAGAGGTTTCTCAGCTTTGGTAGATAGTTCTATAATATTTTTATGGGAATTTTGAAGAGATACATCACCATGGCTATTTATTTGAGGTGAAGGACTAGTAGGTATAGT
The DNA here is from genome assembly GCA_037957365.1 of Torreya grandis. NCBI lineage: Eukaryota > Viridiplantae > Streptophyta > Pinopsida > Cupressales > Taxaceae > Torreya > Torreya grandis. The sequence continues at coordinate 130,432 of JARHVA010008465.1, forward strand.
GGAAAAGTATTTTTATAAGAGCACCTTTTGGCCAGGCATATGGAGGACACCCCAAAGAGAAATGGATGCCTTGGCATTCTTAAATGAATCCACTATGTTTAGAGAAGAAATGATTACCTTTCATTGATTCATTTGAGGAAAATATTTTTTTTGAATTTGAGGAATTGAGGCATCTTAAGCATACCTTACCACATTCTAATTTGGAGGAGGTATATGAGTGTTTAGGACTACCATGTTTGTAATCATGCCTTGTTACCTTAGAGAAGGATTAGAAGAACTTTTAGTCACATTATTATCATCTCCTAAATCTGCCCTCTTAGATATAGTTTTGTATAAAACATAAATTCCTTGATTTATCACAAAAGTGTCCTCAACTAAGATGTTGGTGAAGCTTTCTCCTTGAGGCTGTCAACCTTCACTTGCATCATGACTTCATCTTTTGTTAATAGGAGAAGAATAAATCCTCCTTAGGAAAATATATCTTGTTCTCCACCATCATTTATATCCATTAATTTTCCTTTATAATATTCTCCTTTCACCAATTTTTTATGCACCTATACCATCTCTCTTGTGTTGGAAGTAGAATGAGGATTGTACACATTGGTAGGCATGTTGAAGTTAGGTTGTCTTTGACCTCCCCCTTTCCCATATTTTTGACCATATTATTGTTGATATGGATAGGGGTTTGATTAAAAATTAGTTTCTTATTGTCTTTCCTAAGATAATTTTATAAGGATTTAATCCTTTCATATGGATCATGTTCATTTACCTTCGTAGGAGTAGTCTTTGGCTTAGCATTTGCATTTAGAACTTATGAAACACTTAGACCAGTAGTAAGAACATTAGTTAATAGAGGAATAGACACTTTATGAGGTATATTTACATATTGAATGAGTCATTTCTCATCTCTAATGTAAATTTCATATGCTTGGATTGTATCATGATGGAAATATCAATACTAATACCTATCAAGTATGTAGGAAAGACAAAACTAGTAGGTGGTCTCATGAGAGGAGGTAAATTATACCAAGTATTTTGTAACCTCTCATTTAATTCATGAATTATTTCCATATAATATCTTTTGATCACATTAAGCTGATGTATGAGTCAAGTGTGGTCACTCTCATCCTCAAATCTTGAAGTTAGCAAAACTCCAAAGTCATCCCATGTTGTGATGCATCCACTGGGCAAAGTCCTATACCAATAAAGTTATTTCCCTCTAAGGAATATGGAAAGGAGTCTAATGGAAATATTTTCCTTAGTGACATTGTGGAAACTATAAAAAATAAATATATCCCTAATGTGTTCAATAGGTGTGACATGACCTTCACCATTGAATTTAAGCACACTTTTTATAGAATTATGAGGAATGACATCATAAAAATCATGATGGATTGGATTTTTAGTATTGAAGGTAGGGAATGCACGTTTTATATCTATTATTTATTCAAGTTCTTCACTTTATTGGCTAGCAAAATCCTCTTTATCTTCAATAGATAGAATAGGTTGAAGGTGTTGAACTTTAAGAAGAAGTTTAGGCTAAATAGGTGTATTGATATGATTAAACACTCTACTAGAAGATTACCTAGTAAGGACCATGAAGTATGAAATAAAATATATGAAAAAATAATGGTCTAAAATCATATTTTACCTTGAATGGAGTCATTAAATGTTGAGTAGTACACCAATTTGTAGTTGATGTTGTCAAGACTAACATTTATCTTAATAAGGTTTCTTTAGGACAATGGATCTGACTGGGCATGATAGAACTATTAACACCAAATATTTTAAATTATAGGATGTTTTTAAAGTCTCTTCAATATTTGGGAAACATGGTAATAATTATATTTATGTGGGTTTACCTATAATATAACTAGACCTCTAGGTTTAAGGTCTAGCTCATTGAATTGATCTTGAAATGTTTATCACCTACTCTAACTAATTACTTGTGGTAAAAGGGGAATAAATATGCATGAAATTAAAATAATATAATGAGGTGATATAATATTAATATTTACATAATGCTATCATACTTATTTCACTAAGAAACAAGGCCTACAAACTAGCTTCCAAGCATTAAGATGTTTTAACATAAGTGTTTCAATATAGAGGTGATATGCATGAGACAACTTAAGGTAAGTAGACCATAGATAAAATTATTATATCTAAGGATATTTGTATACTTTAAAGGATATTAACACACTAACTACACTCTATATGACTTGATATAATGATAAATCTTGCATAAACATGAAAGGAGAAGGAGAAATAATGATAAAACTTACCACTAAACCTCACCATTCATCACTTCACACACTTATAAAAAATGTTCATGAACTCAAAACCAAATTTAATTTAATTTTATAAGGAAAATTACAAAACAAAAATAGTATAGTTTCACAATACATGGAGTGGAATTATTCAACAAGAGCCAAAATGGCTAGTACTTATAGATTTGAGAGAGTAGAGAAGAGAATGAAGTCCAAGACTCACTAAACCACTTGCCAAGATGAGAGAGAGAGTTCAATATATAATATGAGGGAATATTATATTGAAAATTCAAGGTATATTTAGACACATGTATGTCAAAGTCATGAAACTACTCAAATGTGGCATAAGACTCTTTAACTTACTCCTTAAAAATTGACTTCATCATTTGGCCTTATTTGAGAACTCCATAGTATAATGGGGATAGATGACATGATTTAAATTTTAATTGGGGTTATAAATAATCCATAACATGTATTTTTTATGTCCTTAATCATTGAATTTTTTTTGGATATGAGTTATCAGTACCTACAGTCATGATCACCCTCCTTTCACTCACCCTTCACACTTGGCCCCAAAGAGGTCTTCAGTTTTCCAATCCAATACATATAAGGGAATACTTTAAAATTTTAAATAACCCTAATTCCCTTAGATCCATCTTTCAAAAATTAAAAATCTTACCAATTAGATTTTTCATCTTCTCACTTGGTGATCACTCCTTGTTAACTATGTCAATTTAGATAGGTTGAGATGAAGGTACTTATAGAGGTACTTGTATGTATATTTGATGTAATAAATTAACATTAGGGGTTATATTAGGTCCCATTATTCATTTAAAATTTATTTTCATCTTTTGAAACCCTTATGTACCTATGAAACACATAAATCTATCAATAAAATCTATTTTACACCATATTCATACAAGTAAGGTAGAACTCAAGCTAATTTTAAAGAGACATAGGGAGTTATCTACAAGCTAAAATTAATTTACTACCCAAAATTTCCCATTTGGGTGCCTTTCCTTCATCTTTCACATTGGGTCCTTATCAAGGGTTTTAGAGGGTTTTAGGTAGTTTAGCCTCTAAGGATTGTTCATAAAGTTGTGACATTAGAACCCTAAATAAACTACACTAAAACATTATTTGGGACCATCTTCAACACATAATAACTCCTCCATCTCACATGCTATGTTTTTTTATAAGTAAAATATTATAAACTTGCCTTCTCAAGTTTCTCTCTTCATTTTGCATACCATGTTATGATATTAAGCTAAGAAATGGCTTAATTATGGTCTTATCTATAGACTAAAGGTTTTAAAACACATTATAACCCCATAATAAGTTGTTAAAATGAATTTTTATTTTAATTTAGTGCTATAAATTATGCTAGACACCCTTTAGACATTAGGCCTAGTTAAGACCTAGTAGGACTTGACTATACTTTATCACCTAAAACCACCTTTGAGTATCTTAAGCATGACTGTAATGACTTTTATATGTTTTTCCAAGTCCAAAAAAAATTATTACACCTTATTAAAATGCTTAAATATTTTATATCTCACCTTTATATCATTTATTCACTAAACTTGTAGGGTTTGTTCGTTTGGGAGTCCCCTATGTCTGAGATAGAACATAGGGAATCTCCCCTATTGACTCATGCAAATTAATTATATGAGTTTATTGAAAAATTTGTGTTGAAAATATGTGAAAATTATCAGGGTTATTTCATACTCCTATCAATCTTAAACACCTTAAAATCCAAGAAAGACTTGTAGAGAACTCACTACGTGCAATTTTTTGTGAGTTGACTATAGTTTCATGTTAGGACCCTTCTATGCTCTATTTTCCATATATTGAGAGTATAATGTGATTTAAATAATAATAAATACTCTATTAAACATTTTAATTATCATTATTATCTTTCCACTCTTTAATATATACCTCATACTTGACAGTCTTAGTTGGCAAGTCAACTGTGCATTGTGTTCTTTCTCAGAAAAGAGGTTTTTATAGGACATGGTTAGACATTGTATATAATTCCTAAAGACATCATTTAAATCATAAAGGTAATTTTTCATCCATATATACCTATTATCATCATATTTATGATAGGCCATACTCCAAATCGCTATGTTCTAGTTCACTATCATGCTACAATTGATTGTAACTGACCAATTTAGAGCAAAAAGGGGTCTTGTAGGTGAATATAAACCCTTAAAAAAATTTATTCACACCCTAAGGTAATTTTAATGTATTATAACGATATTAAAATAATAATTTTCATTCTTTTTAGTCTTATAATCCTCCAAGGTATATGTCATGAATCTAAAGGTACCCATAGTCAACTGCAAGTGACCTTTTCAAGAAGTAAGGCGCACCTGTAGGTGATAGTATAGGTCAAGACCATGTACTCTAACATTTATTAATGTTATTTATACTATTATTGCCATTATAATGTCCATAGGGTCACTTAACATGGATTTTTGTTCCTATACTACCATCTTAGACTATAAAGTCAATTTAGGTTCAAGACACTACAGAGAATATTGCCCTTCTACAATGAACAATTGCATGATTTAGAAGCCTCTTAATCATCACATATTAGAACCAAATTAACACTTAATTTGGTCAAGTCATCTCTCCTATGATATGGATATATGATAGGCTCATTTGGATTCATATAGACTCCTTACCATCTCATCATATGGTAGCACTAGAAGTCCACAGTGCTTTGTTTTTGAGTTTTTAAGGAAACTTGTCCCTAAAGCTCATTGTCTAACTTGAGCATGGATTTTCAATACTACCTACCTCTCATTTAACTCAATAATTATTCTTATGATATTTTAAAAATTATAAATCTTGATGAAGGTCTCTAACATGCTCCAACTCTCTATGCAATACTTTTAGATCTTTATGAGACACACCTATAGATGTGCACACAGTTGCAAACAAGGGAAGTGAAGGTCAGATATATGTAATATGCATATTATATGGTTATTATAACTATTTATAAACCTCATATAAATACTCCAATTTATTTTTATATACTTAAATAACTTCAAGCAAGTCACAATCTTTATTTCAACATGATATTCTCCTCTAGACACCTATAGGAACACATCAATGGGAGTTGAACTGATTATCATAGTTTACATACATAAATTGATATATTAGTTTGATTATTAATATTATAAAAATATTTTCAACCTATTAAAATACTTATGCCATCCCCATGAACATGCTTAGAACATTCATACACCATGGCTCAACTAATTGTAATTAAATAACTGAATGTGTTATCTTTTATTGATTACAAAATTCATGATGCTAGATTTTGATAATGATATTATAAGGATAATGAATAAATAATAAATTGGAGACATGAATCATAACATATCACCCTCATCTAAAAACCATTATATGAACAAAGATATCTGCAATAGGTAGAACATGCTTGCAACTAGCAATGGAGGTCTTAAGCTGCACCCTAATTTATTTAGCTCATCAAGTCACCTAAAACCATGAAAAAAATATGGAAAAAATTAGATAATTAATTAAAAATCATGTGAAATCAAATTCATCAATTGATTTTTATGAACTAGTTCAAATAGAAGCAAAACCTACATGGTATGGGGATTAGTAAGCAAAATGAGACAATCAGCTTCTTAAGAATGGTTCATAAAATATAGGAAACCATTATTCAAAATAATAATATTAAAATTAATTATATTAAGTTTAATTTATACCACTAATATAATTTGACCTAGAACCACTCCTACTAGTCATACCATCAGAAGACCTATTGACCAGTTGTGTATGCCTAGTGGAGTGATGGAAAAGAGAAATAGTTTTGGTCCATTTTTGGTACTAAAAAAGTATATAAAGAATGTAAATGGTGTCAAGGAAGATTAAGTTTCACTTCATGATGTTGAAACATGTGCCACACTCCCCCATAGGCCATACAACTTCTAAACTCCCTTTCTTTCAACTATTTTCTTGATTTCACCTAACACTTGCAAGTTTTTCAGTTAATGATAACAAATATTGATAGGGTCTGACATATTGGATGTTTAAATTAATTTTATAACACTTTTACACCTTATAAAATTTTACCACCTTCATTTATGACCCAAATATAACCCTTAAATGACATAGAATGACTTAGGACCAAATGTGACCATGACCAAGGCTAATCACAAATTAAATCACATTAGAAGGACCATGAAACACCTTATAACATGGTAATAGGTCCCTATACAAGTTTTGGACTATAGGGGGTTGATATACTTTGACTTGTGGTCAAAATAGTCAACAACACCTATATATATACACACACATATGTTTGCCTAAGTCCATGAATAAATATGTTTTCCTATATACAAATAATCATACAACATAATATGTAATGTATGTATGTATGTATGTATGTATGTATATATATATATATATATATATATATATATATATGTATGTATGTATGTATATATGTATGTATATATATATATATATATATATATATATGTATGTATGTATGTATGTATGTATGTATGTATGTATGTATGTATACATATACATACATACATACATACATACATATATATATATATATATATATATATATATATGTATATACATACATATATATATGTATATACATATATATATATATATGTATATATGTATATATATATGTATATACATAGATACATATATATATATATATATGTATATACATATATACATATATATATGTGTGTATATATATATATATATATTTATATATGTATATACATATATGTGTG